>VWYK01034556.1:1952-19053 GCA_013399775.1 Semnornis frantzii
AAAAAAAAAAAAAAAAAAAATCACAGTCAAGCACTCACAATGACTATAGAAAAAAAATATATATTCCTCCCCACCAATAATAAGTTTCACTGAAACTTCTGGTTTGGAAGGTGCCTTAAATATATATATAAGTTGTGCAAACTCACCCCAGCAGAAAGACAACAATGCTTATAAGAGGTTCTATTTTGTAGGGTTTAGCTGTCCTAACTAGTTCATGGGAAAAGTCTGAACACTGGCCTAGAAACCAAGAAAGGAAAAGATCTCTAGTTATTAGTTTGTCATTTTAACAGAGAAGATCCACAACAAAAAGTCAGTTCAGATAAAGGTCTCAAAGTTTCCTTTCAAACAAGATAACCACAGCTTGCAGTAGTACTGAAAGGCAGTGTACTTCATCACCAAAGCCCTAGGTGCTTCTCCTCAGCACTGCTCTCTAACCATTCTTGGCCCACCCTGGGTTTGTGATTGCCCTGAACCAGGTCCAAGATCTTGCACTTTGTTGAACTTCATAAGGTTGGCATTATCAAGCTCCCTCTGGTAGGCAGGCATTCCCTCCTTACAGTTGTCCGGGGTTAACACAGCCTTCACAAGACTCCCTACTCCCACAAGGATGGGAGGGTGAGTAACCCAAAAAAACCCAAAACAAGCCACTTTGGGTTGAGATCAAGAACATGATGAGGTAATCCAATGCACAGTTCCCTTAGTCTATCTGCAGAAAAGCACAGCAAAATACAGAAGCAGCAGCAGAAGCCAGGGACCCTCCCCACCCCACAGTCTCCCCGTGGGAAAAGACCAACCCCCAAACTGGAAACAGCAACTGGAACAGGAAGCCTTTCATGTGCCAATCTGCACTTGAAGCCCCATGACACTTTGCTGCAGCCAGCACTTTCATTTTGAAGCTGGCACAATGGCAGCATGGGACTGAATACACAGCAGTGGATTCAACTTGGAGCATGATGCCACCTTAAAATAACAACAGAAACACCAAAAAAACCCCAAACCACCACCCACCAAAAAACCCCGAACCAAAAACAAACAAAAAACCCCTCACAACATTTAAGTAGTCTAAATTTCAACAGGAAATTGGGTAAGTAATGTCTCTAAACATTTGTGACAGAGAATATGCTTTCTAGAAAGGTACCTCTTGACATCAAAGTGCTCAACTGTCCTCCATAAGCAAGAAGAATATTAGCAACAATGTAGACAGGAAGAGCACCAGCATGGAACCTTATTATCTGAAAGACAGGAATACAAGGGATAGTTTTTAATTTAGATGTACAAAACCAGGTTAAAAACACACAGAAAAATATTATCATGAAGTTAAGATGATAATGTTATCAGAAAATCTTTCTTAATATTCTGACAGATTCACCTCATTTTGATGCCTAAACGTTTGATAACCACCAGCGTCAATGAATGTTACGTACAGAAAATATTCAGATCTTTTCAACAAGATTAATGATCACATTAGAGCTGAATGCTGTTTTTCCTCAATCAAGGCAACTAATAAAAGAAAACAGTAGCAAGTTAATAGTTTTTGAGTAAAATACATTTAATTTAAAAGGCCACTTTCCAGGCAAGACCTGTTTTTGGGAAAAGAGTTTATGGAAGCCATTTCATTTAAGTTTTAATTGGCCTTCCGCTCTCTCAAGCCATGATTCTTCTCAAACGACAGCAGAATGAAAACCCCTTGATGTCAATGCATGCATTCAAACAGAGGATCTCCCCAGTAATATCCCAGCACTACAGATTAATGACTTTTCACAGTCAGAAACTGCAGATGGTTGAGTCTATTTTTACTGATACCAATGATGAAATATATTCTTCATTGATAACCAAAGAAAATCTGTTGAAAATGAGCATATGGATCTACTTAGACTTTTTCTTCCTAACTTTTAGTGGATGCCAAATGTATTTTAAAGTTTTAACACTACTCACTCATCCAGCAAAGAACTGACCTACATTCTCAGCCTCCTGCAGATACTCCAAGCCTTACCACAAAGCCCAATGCTTAACATTTACATTAGCTCTTCAGAGCTAGAGGGTTTTCTGCTCCTCTGAAACCTGAGGCCTGACATTTATCCAGGTGGGATGCCTTGCCAAGTGACAAGGTTTTAAATTATTACCGAATAGTGTTCCTCTTGGCATCGAGGAGGAATTAGAAGTGCTATAGTAGGTGAGGGACAAGGGAAGACTTTTGTAGGTGCTACTGACATAAAAAAACAATCTAGTACTAGAAAGTTTTCTTACTTGCCCGAGAACCTGTAAAAGGGATGTCTTCAGAATCACCTTAATAAAAAAACAAAGAAATGGTTTATTGCTTTATACAATGGTAAGTTAAGCAAAAACACTTTTAAGAAGCCAGTTTAAGCATTATTACTCCAGTAGTTGCAAAACTCTTGTAACATGCACTGCCTTTACCCAAAGGTCACCTTTAGATTTGCTTAGTATTTGTTTTGTTGAATTAGCTACACATTTGAAAACGGAGCTATGCAAAAATTCTACAGCATTGTAAGCTTGCAATTCTCCAGCAATGCAAACTTGCCTTTTTAAAAATCACATAAATTATTACTCACTTCATATTGACAGTCTGAGGAGGAGTAAATATTTAACTCTGGAACACTGCTGTCATTTTCAGGCTGAGCAATATGCAATTTGGCTGAAATCTCAGTAAGAGATGGAACCCTGAAAGAACAACTTAAATGTTAATTGTTATCCTTACAATTAAAAAAAGGTCAAGCTTGCCTTAGTCTTGGACGTGTGCAAGTAAAGCAGATCTAGAACACCAAGGTATGAGCAAAACTTCATTCTGTCACTACAAACTATGTAGCATTCTCCATCCAGTGTCCTCTGAACTACAAAGGGGCATGGTACTAATGAGAACAGACACGTCTAGCTTTAGCACAGTGCCCCCCAGAACACACCAATAAACCAACTGACAAGAACGGGAATGACAGATTCTCAAGAACAGAATTTAGTTTCCTGCAACCATTAGGTTGTTAGAAAAGACAAGCAAAGGCTGCAGTGTGCACATGCAGTCCAGGCAGCCAACCGAGTCTCAGACTGCATCAATACAGTGTGGGAAGCAGGGCAAGGGAGGGGATTCTGCCCCTTTACTCTGTTCTCCTCAGACCCCATCTGGAGTCCTGTGTGCAGTTCTGGAGTCCCCAGCACAGGAAGGACATGGAACTGTTGGAGTGGGTCCAGAGGAGGGCCACAAAGGTAGATGATCAGAGGGCTGGAGCAGCTCTCCTATGAGGACAGGCTGAGAGAGTTGGGGCTCTGCAGCCTGGAGAAGAGAAGGCTTCCAGGAGACCTTAGAGTAGCCTTCCAGTATCTGAAAGGGGCCTACAGAAGGTTGGGGAGGGACTATTGACAAGGTCTTGTAATGACAGGACAATGGGTTTGAACTGGTAGAGGGAAGATTTAGACTGGATGTTAGGAGGAAGTTCTTTACAGTGAGGGTGGTGAGACACTGGAACAGGTTGCCCAGGGAGGTTTTGGCTGCTCCCTCCCTGGAGGTGTTCAAGGCCAGGCTGGATGAGGCCTTGAGTGACCTGTACTAGTGGGAGGTGTCCCTGCCTATATCAGGGGGTTGGAACTAGATGATCCTTGAGGTCCCTTCCAACCTTACCATTCTATGATTCTATGAAATAAGAATATATCCTTAAGATCTCAAAAATTAACAGGGAGGACAGATTTCCAATCATCGGAAAAAAACCCAAGATGTTCAACAGTGATTCACGAGTGACACATTTCAAATTGTATCATCTGATTTTGTCAGGATTATGCTGCTGAAGCAACTTTTGGCTGCTATGTGATCCAAACCATGGCTTGGGGGAAGAAGCCAGCATCCAGATTTCCCCACTCATGAAGGGGCCAAAGATAATGCTGAGAATTTCAGACCAGTAAATCTGACTTCCTTTCTGATAAGATTAATGAGGATTATTGAACAAGCAACTAGTAGATATGCTTAGGAAAAGTCCAAACAACTTTGGTAATAAGGACAGAAAGGTAAAGGAGGACAAGATGTAGAAGACAAACATTCCAAGTTGGCTTCTGTCTGATATCACAAATATCACCACAACAGGATGCAAGTGTTCTTCATAAACATATTAAGGATACTGGAATTGTTGAAGTCCTTACTTTGCTACAATTATTGAGTCTTCATGTGACCATGGTATATGCAGCCTGTAAATACTAGGTTTTCTCTCTGAAATGGAAGAGAATAAAAAAAATAGAAACTTAATGAAGAACGAGATGTGGCAACTGTCACCAAAAACTAAAACAGAAATAGAGTAACAGTGGTAGACAGATCACTCTACAGAATCACTGGGCCTGCAGTTACAATGCAATGCAGAGCAGTGTAGTTAGCATTGAACAAACACTGCATTTCTTAACTGGTGCTGTTACAGGACAAGACAGTGAGATATTACAGCTAAGGGCAGGTCAGTTATCAGAAAACCTGCTTTTCAATACAAAGCTGTAAATGAATCCTTTTTTTTTTTCTTTTGAAAGAAAGTCTTTTAGCACCCTGTTCTATTTAAGCTTCTGTAGCTAAACATACACATTTGAGTCCCACAACTAGCAAATAAAAATCCTAGGCAAATGTGCTATTCTTGAGGAGGGTAGATTTAGACTGCATATGAGGAAGAAATTCTTTCCAGTGAGGGTGAGTGAGACACTGGAGCAGGTTGTCCAAGGAGGTTGTGGATGCCCCTTCCCTGGTGACGTTCAAGGCCAAATTAGATGAGGCCCTTGAGCCATCTGGCCTGGTTGGAAGGTGTCCCTGCCCATGGCAAAGGGTTTGGAATTAGACGATCTTTAAGGTCCCTTCCAACCCAAACCATTCTATTCTACATTATGTCATACCATTGAAAGTTCAACTTCTCCTTGTTAAAAAGGAAGAAAAACAAACACATGAGGACTAATTCTGCATTTTCTTTGAGTTTTCCTAACAAGAAGCGAAAAGTAAGAGATACTAGCAGAGAACTTTGAGTAGATCACTACTGCCTAAACTCCTATGCATGAGAGGACTTTTGTTTCCACCAGCTTCAGTAGGGAGAATTTTCCACAAGCTTTGGGTTTTTTGGTAAATTTGTACTGTAGAATCTTTACCTTTGTGTGACTGGCAGTGGCTCTCTACATAAATTTTGAAAGCTTGATATATCTAGAACATTAAAAAGAAAGAGAAATCACTTACATTCTCCAAAGAGTGGGTCTATCAGCTAAAAAACAAAGTAGTTCTTACTTGGTGAAAGTGTTGGAGTTGTACATTGTAAAGTAAGCCACTTGAATTCAGTAAGATTTTGCTTGAAGAAAACCCTGCAAAGGATATGTTGTTTTTACATATTAATGTGATTTGAGAACTCACTATATATTCAGATTTATGGTTCCTTCCAGGAGACTTGTGTGCTTCTATGTGTTAGTCAAAACATCTACATTCGTTAGCTACAGACTAAGAATGTAACAGACCAAGGAATAAGAAAAGCAGTATTTACTTTAATGAAAACAACCCCCTAAAGACCTCCTGACCACTGCAATTGTTAGGTTATTTCATTATCCAAATGTTATATTCTGGTTTGTTTCATGTTTCTTGGGGCGTTTTGTTTTTTCCCCGCAAGTAATCTGTTAGACTTACCAAATGACAAAAGATGCGTCACAGGAAGCTGCACCGTTCTGGAATCCTTCCTGAAGAATTCACAGGCCAAATTATACTGCAATTCAGGATATTAAACACAGATTTGAAATGAGTATAGGACTACACAGCCTTTGCACTTGTCAAGTACTATTTGAAGG
Organism: Semnornis frantzii; assembly: GCA_013399775.1. Taxonomy (NCBI): domain Eukaryota; kingdom Metazoa; phylum Chordata; class Aves; order Piciformes; family Ramphastidae; genus Semnornis; species Semnornis frantzii. The sequence continues at coordinate 7,749 of VWYK01034556.1, forward strand.
CTCAGGCACAGTTCAAGACACCAACAAAAGCCACATATCCACTTTCCACTAGAAAGACCTGACAGGTAGTTTGCGCAAGTTTTGGTAGTTTAAGCATAATTTTCAGGTTACTCCAGCTCTTCGCCTTCAAAAGGCTATTCAGACAGCTGAGAATGACTAGAATCCAGCTCACAGCCCTCCTCCTCAGGTACATCTTTTTTTCTTTTTTCGCAAAGGACAGCGACTTGTCTAAGCTCTGAATACAATTTCTTAAGCAAAGAGAACCTTTAGCATGTCTCCTAAAGTTTAACCATGCAAAAGCAAAGTATTCAATGCTATTGAATTGTACCATCTCTAGTAAGTATTTAGATCATTGGAAAACTATTTGGATTGTAAATTCATCAGTTTTAAAAAAGCAGCTTCCAAAATTTAACACCGGGCTGCAATGTAGCAGTCTCCATTTCAGAAGTCATTCCTTTCCATCCTTGCTTATCCAGAACGTTGGGTATTACTAATTTAACTGCAAGATATCTCTGTCACAACTATCTAAAGACACGCTCAGAGATAAGCATTTTAGCCACTCTGGTTCTGAATTATTTCTTGGGTCTTGGATTACTCTCAAACTACAGATGCAGAGACTACATTTGTGTTGCAGAAAGAAATGTCAGATCTACTTAAATTCAAGTTCACAGTGTCCTGCCATTTTCAGAAGGAAAAAAAAAAAAATGCCAGACCCAGCTGGATAATATATTGAGTGTCCTTAGCTTCACTGCAACCATGCCTTTTACTAGGGTGCTGATGAGACCTTGATCTGGGAGATTCCAAATTATCAGACTCTGCACAACTCAGTCTGCCACACTGTGGTCTCAGAGCTTGCAGAGATATCTGTACCATGCTCCCCAGAATCCATAGGTGGTATTCCCCATGACCTACAGCATTCTCCACCACCCTAGATAATAGAACTGACTGTTCAGAAGGGTAAATATTCAGCAATGTAATCGGAATATTAAATAAAACAAGGAAGAAGAACATTATAATTTCCAACAAGAACTCCAAGAACAGGTCTGAAGAGTGCTGCTGTGTTTTAAGTACTATTCGTGCCTTGTGTCTGGTATTTTATCAAATGTTTCTGAATTTACAGAAGATGACAGTTACCTTCAAACCACACTGGAGTGTAGGGCTTTGGTTTCTCAAAGTAACCTAGCAGATATTTAAGAGAATTTCCTTTACCTTCCAACAGAGCATCCAAAAGCTATGAACACACTAAACAAACTAATTCTGCATTTCTTTTTCGGTCTTTTTTTTTTTTTTTACCTTATTGCCAGCTGCAGGTGGTACCTGAATGACAATGTGGGACAAAGAAGGGTAATCCTGAAGTTTCAGTAATACAATCTGAAGAAAGAAAAAAAGGAAAAAAATAATAAGAAAAGTGAAGTCATTATTGAACACACCTCTTAGCTTGCCCCTTGCCAGTTCCCAATCTCCACCTCTAGTACCCTCCCTCTGGAACAGGACTGCACATTCCAGGGTTCAACAGACCCATTTTTTACTTTTAACAAGTTCTGTACAATACTTACCTTGGTGTTTGGAAGTAACTCAGCTCTCCAGGATAAATCAGTAGCTTCCAGGCTGTAAAAATTCATGGACATTAAAGGATGAGCATATTCATCATGCAGGCACTACATCATGACAGGAACAGGCTGCCCAAAGCGGGTGTGGAGTCTCTCTCTCTGGAGATATTCAAAACCCGCCTGGACACGTTCCTGTGTGATCTGGTACAGGTGATCCTGCTCTGGCAGGGGGGGTGGACTGGATGAGCTTTCAAGGTCCCTTCCAGCCCCTGACATTCTGTGATTCTGTGATTCACAGGCCAGCTTCTCTCTCTGGCTTCACATGATTTTAAATTGAGTACAAGTTTGAGTCTCCTGCAATTTGCTACCACAGTAATTCATAGAATAATAGAATCATAGAATGGTAAGGTTGGAAGGGACCTCAAGGATCACCTAGTTCCAACCCCCTGCCATAGGCAGGGACACCTCCCACTAGTACCGGGCACTCAAGGCCTCATCCAACCTGGCCTTGAACACCACTAGGCAGGGAGCAGACACAACCTCCCTGAGCATCCTATGCCAGTGTCTCACCACCCTCATTATAAAGAACTTCTTCTTNGCCCTCTGAGCATCTTTGTGGCTTCCTCTGGAGCTGCTCCAACAGTTCCATGTCCTTCCTGTGCTGGGGGCTCCAGAACTGCACACAGGACTCCAGGTGGGGTCTGAGGAGAGCAGAGTAAAGCGGCAGAATCCCCTCCCTTGCCCTGCTGCCCACACTGCTCTTGCTGCAGCCCAGCACTCAGTTGCTGTCTGGGCTGCATGCACACACTGCAGGTTCATGTTGAGCTTTTAATCACCCCAGACCCCAAGGTCCTTTTCCTCAGGGCTGCTCTCCAGCCATTCAGCACCCATCCTGTATTTGTACTTGGGATTGTGCCTATCCAGGTGCAGGACCTTACACTTGGCCTTGTTGAATTTCATGAGGTTGGCTTGGGTCCACCTCTCCAGTCTGTTAATAGTTCTATGAGCATCTTCTCAACATAAAACGTATCCATTTTTCCTATTTAAAATACATAAACTGTAAATCCAACATTGTATCAGCTGCTCCAGAGCCTGCAGTTCTGAAGTGGTGTGCACTTACATTAACACACTGAACTGCAACAGGTTTATGTTATTTAGTCATGTTAAGTTAGGATTTCTAGAATCCCAGGATTGTCTTGTTTCTCTAAACAGCATTACATGACTTGGGGAGACAGTCCACAGCAAAACCATCCCTATCAGATGAGGTTTTAGGCAGCAGCCCTGCACAGGCTCACCTGCACTCCATGCTAATCAGAGGTTATACAAAGGACCAACAGCCAGGTCCTCCTTCCATCAGGAGTAAATAATGATGACCTCTGGCTATCAGCTGGAGGCATACACCTCAGCACAGATTCCAGAATCAATGCTGTTCTAGCCCAATTCCATCTGGAAGCTTTCCCTAATCTGAAGGGCAGACTGAATTTACTTTGAGCCTGATTTGCAGATGTAAGCTGAGCCAGCATTTTAAACCCATTTTGTAACAACTATGATGACCTGATTCAAACAATCACTGAATCCCCCAAGTTCCTCAACATTTTTCATATGAGGAAGAAAAAGTTCACCTATTTTATTCTGCATTGCTGCAGCAATTTTGAGAAAACCTACTCTTTGTCGTTTTCTTGGTGATATGGAAAGCATGTATTATTTACACTAAGAATTTTACTTTGCTTCCCAGTTTCTTCCTAAGGAGAAGGATATTTAATATGCTTTTAATTCAAATGTTGTCTCACAAAATCCATTTCACTAAAGAACAGGAACTGTTATACTCACCACATGGATGAATTACTGTTCAAACAGCCATAGATCCAGCTGCTTGTATCCTGTAAAATCAATACCACAAAAGAGTGCATTACCTATGTGTGACTGCATTTAGAAATACACTAAAAACAGCAATTCTTTAAACAGTGCAGGAGTTAATACTGATTATTTTATCCAAAATTTCTCTATGCTGTTTCTTCTGATAGCAGAGCCTTGGTGTAATTAACTTGTTTAAAGGGGAACAAACTCCCACTTTCATCTCACTCCTTTTAAGTATGTCTGAAGCAGTTATCACTTAAGTGACCAAACTCTCCTTAAAGGCTATCAAATGCTGGATTGCAAAAGCAAAGGCAATGACAAAACCAGTCTCAAATTCCCTCCATTATTTATGATGAAAGACATCCAGCAACATTTTTCTTCCTTTGATAAGGAAGGCTGGGGAGAGACTGTTGACGAGGTCTTGTAATGACAGGACAAGGGGCAATGGATTTGAACTGGCAGAGGGGAGATTTAGACTGGATGTTGGGAGGAAGTTCTTTGCAGTGAGGGTGGTGAGACACTGGCATGGGTTGCCGGGGGAGGTGTTCGAGGCCAGGTTGGATGAGACCTTGAGTGACCTGTACTAGTGGGAGGTGTCCCTGCCTATGGCAGGGGGTTGGAACTGGATGATCCTTGAGGTCCCTTCCAACCTTGCCATTCTATGATTCTATAATCAAGTCAGGCTTCTGTGGTAATAGCAAGTGATAGCCTCCATAAAAAGCCTGACACAATCTTGAAATTGGAATTACAAAGATGGAAAGGTGGTGTGTAAGAGTGAAGGGTGGGAGTGTCTAGGAACCATTTTCAGTAATTTCCCTTTGCCACCTTTTCTAGTTACAAATCAATTCACTTTTATAAAAACAAATACAAGGTTAAGCAAACATTTTTTAAGGTAAAAATTATGAAAGTTTATCTGCCTTACATGTGATGTGAAATTCTACTTTCTAACATGTGACATACATCTCAATTTTATTAAAGGTTGATCTTTTCTAACTGAAAGAAATGTCTCAAGGTACTGTCCTAAGTAGTAAGGACTATTAGAGATTTTTAATGTTCTACTGGAACAGGGTTCCCAGAGAGGCTGTGGAGTTTCCTTCTCTGGAGACATTCAAAACTCTCTTGGATGCATTCCTGTGTGACCCATTCTAGGTGATCCTGCTCTGGCAGGAGGGTTGGAGTCGATCTTTCAAGGTCACTCCCAACCTCTAATGTTCTGTGATACTGCTCTCAAGTATGTTAAGTGTTCTGAAGCAATAGCATCATGATGCAAACGCCTCAGACCTTGTTCTCCACCTCATCTTCCTCCTCAAGCAGCTCTACACCTAAGATGTTATAGCAAAGGCAAACATTAGTCTATTAAAGAACTACTACAGTCAAGGTGTAAATCCTGAAGGTGCTACTGGGAAGGACAGTTAGAAAAGTGCTGAGAATATACAATCTTTTCACAATGGTAGAATGAACCTCTGTCATGGCCTGAAGGCAGATTTTTTGGGGTGTCACCAGAAGATACAGAGGTGCTATGTGCTGAGGTGGTTCCCTCATACAACAGACTGCCAGATATTGAAAAGAGATCTGCCCTGTTCACTGATGGGTCCTTCTGCACCGAAGGCAGAAGGCTACTGTGTGGAGTCCCACATGGTGGGCTGCAGAAGGAAGGTGAATCTAGTCAGTTTGCAGTGGTGAAAGTCATCCAACTGACTTTAGATATTGCTGAGAGTGAAAAATGGCCAAGGTTCTATCTCTATACAGGCTTATGGATGGTGGTAAAGGTTTTGTGAGATGAAGACAACCTCATCTCTGGTAAGGGTAGGAGCGGCAGAAGCATGATGGAACAAGAAAGCATCTCCATTTTCTTGCCACTAGTTTAAAACACTAATTCAATTCTGAAAAGCATATTTGCCCATGTTCGGTTTGCCAAGAGATTACCTTCACTCCTTCAAAAATATATATTTTAAAGCAGATTTGGAAATGTTTTAATGTGCCTTGAGCTAAAAATATAAGAACCACATATTATCACCCCTCTTCTCAATACAGGAGACAACTGAGAAGTTGCTGTTATCTCATCTGGCTTCCATTCACTTCCACTGCTTAGCAGCAGATCTCTGTAGCTCATTTAAATTTTATTATGGCAAAGCAAACCTCTAAACAGCTTGTCCAAACTAAATGTATGGTTGGATCCTGGCAGCACTGAAAAGGATTCCTTCATTCGAAACCATCAATACAGAACTGCACTAACATAAAGTAGAAAGTCATCTGGGGCTAGCCAGAAGAAACTCAAAAATAAAACATTTGAGGTTCAGATGGCACTGAAGGTTTCAGATTTTGAACACTAAGCATGATGTTAAAACAGGAGCGACACGTCCCATAATGTATTGACTTGGGAATATAAATATATGTCTGTCATTTTAACAACTGCTCATTAAACTGTCTTAAAACTGCACCAAATCTACATAAATAAAAAAAGCAACACCCAACTTTATACACAAGATCCAACCACTAAAAGCACTTTTCTTACCAGCATGCTGTTTTCACAGTAAACGTGACTGTATGATTTTCTGTGACTTGCAAGGGGAAAGGTGAAATATTTTCCATCAGAATCCTTCGAAGAAACAAAAAAGGGTGCTCATCAGTAAAATAAAACCACCAAACATAAAAATGCAAAGAGGAAAAAAAAAGTTACTTACATTGTAAACTGAGTAGGTCCATTTTGAGGTTCTGACTGTAATCCATATGAAAGTTCCTAAAACGAAACATGTTTTTATACATTAATACCCTTATCTCCAAAATCTTCGCTTTTGCTTACTCCCAAGGTCTTACCTCTCATCTATAAAGGGCATGAAAATGCATAAGCTTGAACCAACGCTTGAGATTGCCTGTGCTCAGAAACACATGCAACAGTCATCACCAGTTACACAGGAAACAGCAGAACCCTCAGATCCAATTAGGGCATAAATAACTGTAAAATAAAAAACCTATAGGTCTTGAAGCAAAGCTCTCAAAGTAACAGAGCAAGAAGTTGTAGAGAAACAAGTGCCCAGTGAACTGAGTAACAAGTACAAGAAAATGGTAAAGGAATCAGACACAATAATGAAGAGATCAGAGACACAGGCAATGCAAACCTTCATGTACAACAATTGGTATTTTCCTTTTGTGTAACTAGAGTAAGAGGTTCATTACAGAAATTTAGCTGTCAAGAGCACACCAGAAACAGTAAGATATAGATACAACATTTGACTGAAACATATTCCTCATTATTGCTAAAAGCTGACCATTGCACCTGTTCCAGCCTTTGCCCCCCTTCCTGGTGAAGTATTTTTCACTAGTATCTAAACAGAAATTCTTTGGCTGTAACTGGACTTTACCATTTCTCTAATAGGAGAGGTTGAGGTTGTTCAGCCTGGAGAAGAGAAGGCTCGGGGCAGACCTTGTTGCTCTCCACAACTACCTGATGGAAGGTCGTAGCCAGGTGGGGGTTGGTCTCTACTCCCAGGCAACCAGAGACAGAAAAAGAGGACAGTCTCAAGCTGTGCCAGGGCAGGTTTAGGCTGGATGTTAGGAAGAAGTTCTTCACAGAAAGAGTGACTGGCATTGGAATGGGCTGCCAGCAGAGGTGGTGGAGTCAGCATCCCTGGAGATGTTTAAAAGGAGATTGGATGAGGTGCTCAGTGCCATGGTTTAGTTAACTAGAAGGTGTTAGGTGATAGGTTGGACTCGATCTTGAAGGTCCTTTCCAACCTGGTTGATTCAATGATTCAGGATGAAAAAGCCCAGTTCACTCAGCCTCCTTCCTGTGTCCCACTCCCCAGGTTGTCCCATCTTGGTGGTCCTCCACTCCATACTCATTTCAGTATTTGTCAATCCCCAAATGCTGCCTTACACCAGTGGCCAAAACTGGACACCAAATTTCATGCCACCTTAGTGTTTCAGCAAGAGCTTCCTTTAAGGAAATTCCTGACCATAGTTTTCACAAAAAGGTTCGGACCACTTCAGCAAAGTCAGGAGTAGCCTCCAAAAATGCAGTTTAGCTGCCAAGACTCCATGCAGTCAACTTTCCTCACCCTGAGCTACGCGCTCTTAGCAGTGTAGTAGCTCTTGGTGTGTAGTTTTGCTTTACCCTACCACGTCACTAAAAAATTGGTGTCACTGATGAATACTCAGATCTGCTTCAAGGAGTTCCATGAGCAGTACAGAACTAACACAGTGTCTCCACAACATCCATCCTGCCTCTCCTGCAAGTTTAGACTGTGCCTTTGCCACCCAGCTGTTCCCAATTTCTGAGATTGTCTGCTGGACATCTGGGTCTAAATTTGACTCACAGAATTGCCAGGGTTGGAAGGGACCTCAAGGATCATCTAGTTCCAAACTCCCTGCCATAGGCAGGGACACCTTCTACTAGATCAGGTTGCCCAGAGCCACATACAGCCTAGCCTTAAAATCTTCCAGGGATGGACTCCTCCTCATTCCCCAGAATCTAAGCCATGTAAAAATGGTATTTCGCTGCTGCCTGGTGTGAAATTACATGAAAGCTAATAGTTTAGGTCTATAAGCCATATAGAATTTTAGCAATGCCTGAAGAAGGACAAAATGTGCTCCAGAGGTTTGTTAGTGAGAAGATTAACTATTAGCCAAGGAGTATTGCTGAATCCTGTTCCAAGAACAACGCTGCAAACCTGTGAGTTCTGTGAAAGCTTCAGGATTTTCCTCAAATATCTTTGCAGGGTGTCTCACAAAATGGTGATTCAAAACAGACATCCTTCTCTTTGGATCCTCAGTTATCTGAAAAAAAAGAACACATTGTAAATTGTGCCACCTGTTAAGATCAAATGTGACAATCATCACATGACCAGGCTGCAAGCCTGGAAGTGCTCAAAGACAGGTTGGACCGGGCCACAAGCATAGAATTGCCCAGGTCCATGGCAGGGCGTTGGAACTAGCTGATCTTTAAAGCTGCAAACCATTCTGTGATTTGAAGGAGAGATTGTTAGAAGACATGGCACACTGATTCTATTCTAAATTCCATAAGCTGAATCAAGAGTCATAAATAGCCAATCACTGCAATAGAGAAGATCTACACCTCATAAAGCACAGTTAGAACTTCTAGGTTTATATCTTTGCTTACTCTTAACACAATAAGGTTGTTCTATTGAACTTGCTTTATCAACACACACTCCTCCTTCCTGAAACAACACACGTACGCCACAGAGCTCAGGAAAAAGTCTCATGTTTATATTGAATACTTTGAGTTCAGCAATCCACTTTATTACACCTTGGCTTAATGTTTCAAGCACCCAAAACAGCTGTAGACCTACATCTGATTTGCTTTGGTCTTGGACTGGGGTTTTTTTTGTTTGTTTTCTTTACCAAATCAAATTTTCAGGACTAATTTTTGTCTTTCTGATTTTCAAAACTGTGATTTCTGAAAAGCTGTACCCATCAGCCTACTGCCAGTCAACTTCAAAGTAACTGCATCCCCTTTATGGCTCCCTAAATCACACGCTGAAGTGCATACATCTAAGAAACTAGCAAAGTGTGCCCCAAAGAGTATCAAAATGGACACCTGGAAGCCTTCCTCTTCTGTTACTGGGGTTCTGCTTTTACCTATTTCTAATTGCCAAGCCCTTGGAACTTCACTGCAATTCACAGAATCACACAAACATTCCAGTTGGAAAAGACCCTCAGGAGCATCAAGTCCAACCCTTATACCTACTCTACAATGTTCACCCTTAAACCATATCCTCAAGCACCACATCCAAATCACTTTTAAACACATTCAGGGTTGGTGACTCAACCACCTCCCTGGGTAGCCCATTCCAATGCCTGACCAATCTTTCTGTGAAAAAAAAAGTTTCCTAATGTCCATATATTGCTTCAGAAGAGTCCAGAAAGATATCAGTGGGGGATTTCTCCAAATTTTTTCCAAAAAGTAAGATGCAAGATATTTATTTGGAGAAGCAATAAATAACACCAGCTGGAGATAAGCAAATAATTTACTATCTTGGTCAGCACTGTTTTCAGAAGAACACCACCATGATGGCAACATATCATAGAATGGTAAGGTTGGAAGGGACCTCAAGGATCACCTAGTTCCAACCCCCTGATATAGGCAGGGACACCTCCCACTAGTACAGGTCACTCAAGGCCTCGTCCAACCTGGCCTTGAAAACCTCCAGGGAAGGAGCAGCCACAACCTCCATGGGCAGCCTGTGCCAGTGTCTCACCACCCTCACTGTAAAGAACTTCCTCCTAACATCCAGCTTCAGTCTCCCCTCTGCCAGTTCAAACCCATTGCCCCTTGTCTTGTCATTACAAGACCTTGTCAATAGTCCCTCCCCAGTCTTCCTATAGGCCCCTTTCAGATACTGGAAGGCTACTCTAAGGTCTCCTGGAAGCCTTCTCTTCTCCAGGCTGCAGAGCCCCAACTCTCTCATCCTGTCCTCATAGCAGAGCTGCTCCAGCCCTCTCAGCATCTTTGTGGCCCTCCTCTGGACCCACTCCAACAGTTCCATGTCCGTCCTGTGCTGAGGGCTCCAGAACTGCACACAGTAACATATGGGGTAGTTTTGGGAGTATTCTGTCTGAGCTAAACTATCAGAGCTTTTCACCCTGAGAAAAAGACTCAAACATACATTGAGAGGTCACATTGCAAGATACACAACTAGTAAAATCTGTTTATCTTCATGCAAACCCAACTAAGCTCACTGCATTATGAAAGAAAACTCATTCTACACCGCAGCAATGAATTGTGAAGGTAATAATACAATAATAGAAGTAGATACCTAATTATTTCTGACATGATGGCTGAAAAACGCTCAGCCATAGAAAGTTCCAGTGGCTGGTACAAATCAGCAAATTTCTCAGCATGCTTTAGAACAATCAAAGAAGGGTTTCCTGTATAATAGGGTGAAATACGTCCTGATTAGGCTATTTGGGATAAAAGAGAAGGGTGATGGGGAAATATACAGGAGATGACATATACAAACCTGCCTTGTGTTTTCATCTATGAGATCAAAAAAAGCTCTAATGGTGGCCAGGATCAACTCTTTGCACCTACAAGACAGTAAAAATAAAATTAAATCTAGAAAGGAAGTATCCAGAGGAATAAAAGCAGCCAGAAGATTCATCATACTAATATTACTCTGAGGTTACTATAATATGATGACAAGGGAGAACAGAGGGATGTAAAAATACTTAATTAAGCCTTGCTCCACTAGCTTACCACACTATGGAGAGATGGTCTGTTGAGGCCCAAGCTCTAGGCACAGCGGAGCTCTGGTTGGGAAGGAAAGATTTTGTCAGTATTCAACAGTTCCAAACTCTAAGCAAGACTTTCTCCTCTGTATGTAAGTGAATCTGTATAAATATTAAAAAGAAGGGGGCCTACAGGAATATCTGAAGGGGGCCTACAGGAAGGCTGGGGAGGGATTACGTACAAGGTTTTGCAATGACAGGACAAGGGGCAATGGGTTTCAAGTGTCAGAGGGGAGATTGAAACTGGATGATAGGAGGAAGTTCTTTACAGTGAGGGTGGTGAGACACTGGCACAGGTTGCCCAGGGAGGTTGTGGCTGCTCCTTCCCTGGAGGTGTTCAAGGCCAGGTTGGACGAGGCCTTGAGTAACCTGTACTAGTGGGAGGTGTCCCTGCCTATGGCAGGGGATTGGAACTAGATGATCCTTGAAGTCACTTCCAACCTTACCATTCTATGATTCTAAGAGTAGTATTTATCTTAAGAGTTTCAGGGACTAGGGTACAATACAATGACTTCTTCAGTCAAAGTATCTCCATCCCTGGAGATATTCAAGGGCAGGTTTGTCAGGGCTCTGGACAATGTCTAGTTGAGGATCTCTATGCTTACTGCAGATGGGGTTGAATTAGATGACCTCCAGAGATCTGTTTCAAC
>VWYK01034561.1:8661-31421 GCA_013399775.1 Semnornis frantzii
CCTAGCGCAAGACCCGCGGTACGGTAGGGCGAAGTTGCGGCCCGAGGCGGAGCCGGGTGGCGGCAGGCGCCTTTCCCGACGGGAGGCACAGCTCAGGGCAGATTCCAGGCACGCCGGATCCCTCCAGGCCGGCACCACAGGTGTGGTGGCTTCTCTGCGGTGTCAAGCCTCGGCCTGCCTTGAAGCGCTACCGCTGCTGCCCTGTCTGGACTCTGGTCAGCCTTGGTCGGCACGGTTTTGTATGGCATGTACATTGGTAGAGCAGACAGGAAGGCCTAAGAGATGAGGAGAGGAAAAGCAGCGTTTAAATAAACTGCTCAGTGATAGTGTAGGTCTGTGGAGCTATCCCTGTCTTGTTGGTGTTTTATATGGGAGGTGGGTGCTGGCCTGATGGGCTTGATAGGGGCAGTGGATGGTGGGTGTCAGGCGATGGCATTACCGTCAGTAGATGCATTTTTAGTGTATGTGCTAATGTACCAGCGTTTGATACAATAATGGGTGAGCTGTTTTTTTCTCTGTATCCCGATTTTAATTGAATTGTGATATTTAAACTAATTTGACCTGTGTATTTATAGTTTTGGCACTTTTAAAGGTGAGTAGTGAGATATTTTGAAGGAGGTTAGCAAAGTTTTCCAGCCTCTGAACTTTTTTTCCAGTTCTGAGGTTCGTCAGTTTCAGTTTCAGAAAGTGAGTAACTGTGTTGAGCTTTAAATGGATTTAACAAACATGCAGACTCACATCTGTCAAAGATTGTTTTGAAGAGGACAGTGTCTAGGCAGAAACCAATGTGCACCATGTTTACATACATCCCACAGAACAACAGGTGACCTGAACTATTTACAAAATAGGTTCTACTTGTTTATGTGCTGAACCTTGGGGTTTATTCTTTTCTGCTGTGAGGCTAGGATTCTTTTTCTTCTAAAGCATCTGATCCTTTATTGCTGGAAACAGCATATACCTAAACCTTCTCTTCTGCTAGAAGTTTTGCCACTCCAAGATAAACTTGACTTGGTAACTTACAGGTGTGATGCCCTAGCTGTAAATAATGCTGATTTTTAAATATTATTTATAATATAATTTATTTATATTCACTACTTTCACAGAATAACAGTATGTGTTAAGGGTTGGAAAGGACCTCTGGAGATCGAGTCCAACCCTCTGCCAGAGCAGGACCATATAATCTAGTGCAGGTTGCATAGGGTTGCATCCAGACAGGTCTTGAAAGTCACCTGAGAAGGAGACTCCACAACCTCTCTGGAGTGCCTGTTTCAGTGCTCCATGACCCTTATTGTAAAGGTACTTTTCCTCATGTCGAGGTGGAACTTCTTGTGCTGTAGTTTACAACCATTGGTCTTTGTCCTGTCATGGGGCACAAGTGAGAAGTTGCTTTCCCTTCCTTCTTGACACTCAGCACTCATATATTTATAAACATTTATAAAATCCTGTCTTGGTCTTCTTTTCTCCAGACTAAAAAGCCCCAGGTCTCTCAGCCTTTCCAGGCAGTGTCCCAGGCCCTTAGTCATCCTTGTAGCCCTCTGTTGGACTCTCTCAAGTAGATCTCTGTTTCTTTAACTGGGGAGCCCAGAACTGAACATACTATGCCAGGTGAGGTCTCACTAGGGCAGAGCAGAGGGGGAGGAGAACCTCCTTTGATCTTCTGGACACGCTCTTCTTACTGCACCCCATTCTGTCATTCATCATCATCAGACATGCTGAGATTTCTACATTTTGTGTGTCTCTGTCAAAAATGCTTCAATTGCTGCTGATTGAACTATTCGTTGTATACACTTAATGTGTCGGTTGTGCATCTGATGCAATTTACCACTTATTGCATAGAACTAAAATAGATCTGTATTTCTGTGTGTCAATAACATAGATACACATGGAGTAATTGCAAATTTATTTTTGCAGGTATGGAATGGCCCTTTTATGCTTCTGGAAACCAAGACTTTTCCGTGTATAAAAAATTTCTTGGATATTCTATTTATCAAAATCAAAACTGGAAATGTTAAAGGAAATGTTGCTCTTGAAACACTGTGATAAGCATTATGTTTCTGAAGCATTCTCTTGTAAGTCAGTGTGGGTTTGGTTGACTTTTGATGTTCAAGAAACCCAAATAGGGAATTATAAAGCAAACACACTCTTCAGTTGGTTGTGGGACCAAATTCTCCTTGTTGACAGGGATTGCCATGCCTGGTGGAGTCCAAGGTGCTGATGCTCCCCCATTTGTAACCAAACTTAGCTGTAAAACAAGGACTGATATTAAGACTTGAGAATTTCTTTAGCATCCACTTTCATGTCTTTTTTGCTGACTTGTGATTTCCAGTTTCCCAAGTTGATTACTGATGGCACTGCTTTTTATTTAAACATCATAATTGCATCTAAGATGCCTTACCAGAGCAATGGTCTTTCTTCTCCTGATTTTATTCTTGTCCTATATAAATGTCTGTGAATATATAGAACTGTAGCATAGAATATAATCATAGAATGGTTTAGGTTGGAAGGTACCTCAAAGCATGTATAAAGCATGCACACAGTCATGTTGTGGTGGTATTAGTCATACTGCCCATCCCATATTCTCCATGCTGTAGAGTTGGGTATTCACACACAGCTAACACAGTGTTGTGTTTTTTCCTAGTAACCCAGTCCCATGTTCCAGGTATGGGAAATCAAACACAACCTGTTTCTTGGGTTCATCCCGGTTGTTCTCTTGTGTAACAGGTTGCCTGTCTCTCCCCAAGACAAAGGTGAGGGAAAGTAACACACAAAAAAACCTCTCTGGATTGAGATAAAAAGAGTTTAATGTAAAATAAGATAACATAATGCATAATTACCTTAGCTAACTGTGCAGTGCACAATTGGCTTAACATGTGCAGAAAATGTACAGCAAAATGCAGAAAACCAGCGTGTTAACTAGCTCCCACCTGTATTCACTGCCATCCCTGCAGACAACAACCAACACCCAAAAACCAGAACCCAAAAGCAGCAACAGGGGCAGGAAGCCTCTCATGTTACAATCTGGGCTTCAAGTCCCATAATACTTTGCTCCAGCCAGCACTTTCACTTTGAAGCTAGCATGATGGCAGCATGGTATGACCATCAGCAGATTCANAGAACTCATTGCTCTCTACAACTGCCTGAAACGAGGTTGTAGTGAGGTAGGAGTCAGTCTCCTCTCCCTAGTATCAAGCGATAGGAGAGGAAATGGCCTGAAACTGTGTTGGGGGAGCTTTAGATTGGGTATTAGGAAAAAATTCTTTATATGAAAGAATGGCCAGGCTTTGGAATGGGGCGTTGAAAGGAGTCACCGGCCCTGAAGGTGTTCAAAAAACGTATGGATGTGGGACTTTGTGATGTGTTTTAATGGCCCTGGTGGTGTTGGGTTGGCAGTTGGGTTTGATGATCTTGGAGGCTTTTTTCTGGCTGAGAAACCATTCTATGATTCTGTTTCCTGAAAGCAATTCCTAGAGCAAAGTATCAGTGAGACCTATAAATATTATGTTACTATAAGGTAGAATGTATTTGATGTAAGAAAACACCTCAACCAAGGTAAAATGAAAGTGCAGATTTGTTGTATAATATATTGAAAATGTATATTTGGGGACAAGTGTAGTCCCTGAGAACAGGATATGTGGAAGACACAGGGAAAGAAAGTTTAAGCAAAACTGGTTTACGATGTATGTGTAAAATAGCAAGGATTAAGAGGACTTTAAGTAGACTGTTTATTTTAGACTGGTAGTGAGAGGAGGGGGAATGTGATTTTTTTCCACTTGTAACGAGTTCTCATTTTGTATGCTGCTAGGCTTTTTGTTCTAGTTGCTTCAATTTTTGGATCAGAATGAACAACAGTTTAAACATGAAACTGAAGCAAAGAAATCTAAAGATAGTATTATCTAAAGATAATATTTCTGAAGAGGAGACTTTGGGGCAGAAAACCAATATACCCATAGCAGCAAATTGGAGTAATGGTAGAGTGTAAGATAACTTGATTTTGCATGATCCTAGACATTTTTGATCTTTCATCTTGTATCACTATCAGTTTTATATCTGAAAAGCTCTGGCCAGCATTCATGATTGTACATTAAGGATATGTTTCTAAGTATGTCATGCTTCTGATGCATTTGTAAGAGAAGATGAATTGTCAACATTTCCTTACATGCCTTCATAGTGCTAGACAGACAAAAAATAAATGGAAATAAAGTTCTGGGGTAACTGTGCCAAAATTTGTCTTTCACCCTGTCCCTGAAGAGAATAAACAAAGCACTAACTAAACCTAACAGGTGAAGGAAGCAGAGCTGAGGAAAGATTCTCTCTGCTTGTGGGCAAGTAATTATAAATAAATATAGCTTTCTGAATGTGTATTTGACACCAGCACTGCCTGCCCATCTAGGTACTAACAAGTTTTTAATCCTTTTCCATTTTTAATTAATAATTAAATCTTTCTTAGTCTTCACCAACTGTTAAAAGAGAGGTATGCTCTCTGCCTTTGCTTTCTGTATAGAATTCATACATTTCCTAATTCCAAATACAAAGGAAATGATGAGACAAGATTAAATAGTAGATAGTAATCATAGCTGGATAGTTAAAAGATGATAATCTTCTGAAGAACAAATTCAAAAGAACAAACTCTCATCTTCTTGCTGAAGCATGCCCATATCTTTGAATATATATCTCTCGAAATACATAAGCAATAAGTTGCTATTCAGTGTGAAAGCAGAAGGCAGAATTAGGTTCTTAAATTACAAACCCCTTACAAATGATGCAAGGCAGAATCCAGCATGGGATGCTTTAGTGAATGGGGAATGAGCTCTTGAGTGATGCAATAGTTACAGCTTTACAGATCACACCTTTAACCTTCCGGTCTGTTATGTTGCTGTCCCCATGGCAGAATATGCTAAAGGTAATGTGTGTCCATGTCTCTGTAATGAATAGATTAAAAATTAATAATATTAATTTTGATGTCCAGGCAGAGATTGTTAATAACTATGAAAACTGTTTATCAACATCAAATCTCACCACAAAACTTATATACAATGTTCAGTAATGCAGGGTTTGGAAATTAATACATACAGGCAACAGGCAAAACTGGAACACTTTAAAGGTAACCAGCATAAGCAAACATTTGTACTGGAAGAAAAGGTTTGTGCAATCACTTAAACCGCTTGCAGTTAGTTATCCTGCTTAGCCACTGGATGGACGCAGGAAGCTCCTTTCTGCTTATGGCAGAAGGCAATCAATGATTACAAGAGGCTTGAAGTATTTACTCACAAAATATTATGGGACAATACCCAAAGCACGTGGGGGGCTGCTGCCGGGCCGAAAGCTGCTAGAGGCTTTGGAGCTTCCTCAGGCTCCTGGGTCCTTCAGAAAAGGAGGCAGACATCTCTCCCCTGGTCCTGGCTCTCTTGGCAGCAGGCTCTCATGTGCAGGCAGGACGTCCTACGGTGTGCAGTCTGGGCAAGGTGTCAGGCTGGCTGTGCAAGCCGAACATGTGGAGGCACCAGGGCCTCGGCAGGCAGAGAACCCCACAGCAGAGAGAGCCCAATGTGCTACCTGCTGATCCTTTATATCCATTTCAGCCCGATCCTGATGGGCCTTTGGACATAGATTAGCCAATCAGGATGGCAGTTTACCCAGTTTGCCCATATTAGGTGAAGCTGGGGCATTTGTCCCCTTCCTGTGGCCACCACCCCCAGCACAGAAGGAGGGGGAGCAGCGGAGCATGCCTGGGCAAACCAGGACATGAACAAGCCCACTTGGCCTGTTTAGGCCTGCCACGACAGTCTCTACCTATTATATCTTAGCTCGAACTGGGAATGAGGATGGATTTTGGTGGGCATGTAGATCTATGAAGTAGAGCTGCCAGCTTTTGTACTGGGGTACGTTTCACATTTGGCAGAGAGGCAGGTAAGTGGAATGAGGGGAAAAATAGTTTGAAGTACCATTCTGGGAAGATTTGCAAGTTCATCTGTTTGGAGTCCTGAGTTAGGTATCTCCCTTAATAAGAGTTCCTGTGGTAAGATTTTTCAGGTATGCTTTGTAGCCTAGGATCAGTTTTGCCTGAGATAAGGTGGGTTGTGTTTTTATGTTATGGCACTATATCTACTTGTTTTCCTTTGCTTTTATGTAGGTTTTCATAATTGTTTAATTTCTGCCTTTTTTTGGAAACAATTCCTGGTGAAGTACATGTGCAGCATCTAAAATGAAGAAAAACAGCTAAACGTAGCAAATTACCAGGGTCCTCACAGAGCTTTAATGCTGCTTCTTCAATAATTTTTGTGTATGATTTCAACATTGGTTTGGCTTTCAAGACCTTCATTGAGAATGGTCTTATTTTGGAGACTGGTAGCATAATCTTGTAAATGTTTTGTTAATTATTTTGGCTGCAAACATAGATGCCTTTTTTTTTTTTTTTAAACATTTGTTGTAACTTGATTTTTATTATGCTAATTACTTTCAAGATGAAAAATTGCATAGTGGACTACACAAGCTTTTCCTATGGGAAGATAGTACTAAAAAATGAACAGGAAAACAGGAAACAGTGTTGCATGTGTAAAAGAGATGAGATAGTGAAGAGGTAATTCAATATTCTAAAAAGATTTGAACATAGAAAAGTTACTTTTTATATTGGCACATTAGTTTTGTCAAGCTTTATGGAAGAAAGTTGGTGCTTGATAAATGTCTCCTATTCCCTGACCGTTCCACTCCCAACATATCTTATCCTGATAGTGCCACTTTCTGTTTTCTTGTGGTAGGTTATATTCTTAATATTAATTCTACAGAAAGCCTCTTCTGGCTAGATGAAAACTTGAAATAAGTATGTGGGAATACCATGTTTAATGTAGTTTCTTCTTTCAGCCTCCTTGTATTGTTGTTTTCAATTACTTTTTATTAACACTAATGAAAAAGTATTGTAGGTTCTACCAAATCCTGTTTCCTCAGCTTATATTAAGACTTCATCTGACCCCAGTGTCCCCTGACTGTTCATTCCAGACCTTGAGTGGCAGAGCCTGCTTGGCCTGTGTGGAACTCGATCTTTTGGCATGTTGCAAAATTGAAATTCTATAAATGGTTTTAAAGTAAAAAGTAAGAACAATTGTTGTGTTTTAATGTTGATTCTCTCAGTACATAAAAGACATGGCGTTACCTGAAAAGAAAAACCAAACAGCCAAGGAGGATTTCTTTTGAGGGTCTTTTTGAAGGCAGGAAAAGCACTATCCCTGTGCATGCAAAGGGAGCAGGTGAAGGCTCTTGAGAGCAGGGAATCTCCTTCCCTCATGTCACCAGGCAGAAGGAAGTGGCCTAAGAAAAAGAGGGGAATGGATACAGCTGCCTGCTCGGGGAGGCAAGCAAACCCCTTTCCATGGTCCCTCACCTTCCCAGTTACTCCTACACAACAGATAAGGAGAACTGGAAGTTGAGAGCTAGGATCAAAAGGCCCTCAGGGATGATATGAGCAATCATCTGGACAATGGATTGTGTTGTGGTTTGGAAGTCAAAATTTTATATTTAGTCCAATTTTGTAAATACAAATATAAAAGTGAATAAACGCATACAAGGCAAATTTATGTGTGTCTACAGTTCAATAAACAACACAATACCCCATTTAAACTCTCTCTTCCCCCTACTCTGGACACAAAGAAATCCAAAGGCTATGCACAGCCAGCCTGCTTTTCTCCTTGTACCTTTCACCAGTCAAAACAAGGCAGGAAAAAAAGGTCAGAGAGCTAGCCAGAAGCAGCAGAAAGTAAAGGACATAGAATACTCTGTGCTCCTAAACTATATAGAAATTTGTAGAACCAATGAAATTAAATAAATTTATCTCTGTTACTTTTGCTTAGCCTCTTAGAAAAATTAATCCATCCCTTTAACTGAATTCTCTGGAAAGATCTAATTCTTATTTACCGTTTCGCATAACCTCAGAACTTGAGGGAAGTGGCTGTGATGGAAATGCCACAAGTAACAGTCCTCAGTCTGTAGACCCAGATGAGGTAGTACACACACCAGCCATGGGGAAAAAGTTTCTATGAGCTGCACCACCATCATATGCCAGCTCATTGGCAATGGCAGTCTGGGCCTTGAGAGATGGACAAGGACAGACAGTAGACGAACTGGTTAGCCTGCTTTGGCAATACAAGGGAAATCTCTCTTCTAATGTATGGGCCTGTGTTTCAGCTGTGGAGGACATAACTCAAAGGGTTGACCAACTCCAAGGAAAATAGTCCCACTCCCCTCCTGCACAGCCTAGTGTTTCAGCTATTCGAAGCAGGCATCTCCCTGTCCAAGAGAGAATCTGGGAAGCAGACACCATGAAACATCCTGTGGTTTTACTTACATGACCAGTGGGAGGACATAAAAAAGTGGGGTGGAAAATCAACTTGAGCCCTGGCTGTGTGAGTCTCTGAATTGCAATGAAACCCTTCTTGGAAGAACGCTACCCCAGTTTCCAGTGGGAAATCTTCCAAAAAGAGCAAACAAATTGATAGTGCCTGTGATCCTCTCAAGGGGAGCTCTAAAGCATTCTTAGAATATGCAGGCGATTCCAGTTCGGATTATAGTGGCCCTGCATGCAATGAGGAGAGGGACAATCAAGTCTATTGGACTGTTGATCAGATGGTCTGGTACATCAAAACCATGAGAGTATAAAGGTTTAGTGGATTTAGGTGTGTAATGTACTCTGATGCCATCAAACTATGAGGGGGCAGAACCAATTTATAGTTCTGGTGTGACAGGGGAATCCCAACATCTGAGTGTGTTAGAAGCTGAAGTGAGCCTGAGAGTGAATGTCACAAATGTTCCATTGTGACTGGCCCAAGTTCCCCATGCATCCTTAGTATAGATTATCTCAGGAGAGGGTCCTTCAAGGATCAAAAAGGATACTAGTGGGCATTTGGTACAACTGCCCTAGAAGTAGAGGGAAGGAAATGATTGACTGCCTTGTTTGGTCTTTCAGAGGACGTCTTTGTGGTGGGGCTGTCAGATGTTAAAGACCAGCAAGTGCCAATTGCCACTGCAATGGTGCACCAGCAGCAATATCTCACCAGCTGGGATTCTGTGATCCCCATCTATAATTCGAAAACTGGAGAACCAAGAACTTGAACTTGTTCACCCTTCAGCAGCCCTGTATGGCCAGTGCAGAAGTCCAACAGCAAATGGAGACAGACGGTGGACTACTGTGCTCAGAACGAGGTTGCACCAACGAGTACTGCTATGCTAGACATGCTGGAGCTCCACTACCCGCTGGTTTGCAAGGCAGCCAAATATTATGCTACAACTGACATTGCTAATGCATTCTTCTCCATTCCCATAGCACTAGAATGCAAGCCACAGTTTGCTTTTACCTGGAGAGGTATCCAGTACACCTAGAATCAACTGTCCCGGGTGTGAAACACAGCCTCACTATTTGCTGTCAATTGATCCAGACTGTACTGGAACAAGGTGGAGCTCTGTAACATTGATGATATCATTGTGTAGGGTGACACAGCAGAGGAAATTTATGAGAAAGGGAAGAAAAGAATCCAGATTCACAGAAGGCCAGGTTTGCTCTAAAGCAGAGTAAGGTCAAGGGACCTGCAAGAGAGATCCAATTTCTAGGGATAAAATGGCAGGGCAGGCATTGCCAGATCCCAATGGACGTCATTAAAAAATTACAGCTATGTCTCCAGCCACCATTAAGAAGGAAAACCAGGCCTTCTTGGATGTTGTGCTTTTCTGTAGTATGCATATCCCAGACTACAGTTTGATTGTGAGCCCTTTCTATCAAGCATCTTGGAAGAATGATTTTCAGTGGGGCCGCAAGCAACAATAGGCCTTTGAACAAATCAAACAGGAGACTCTGCGTGCAGTAGTTCTCAGGCCAGTCTGGACAGGACAAGATGTTACAAATGTGCTCTACACTACAGTGGGGAGGAATGGTCCTACATGGACTCTTTGGCAGAAAGCATCAGGAAAGACATGAGGTCGTCCTCTGGGGTTTTGGAGTCGAAGCTATGAAGGAGCTGAGCTGTGGCCAACTACACTTCAACCAAAAAAGAGATACTGGGAGCACATGAGGGAGTTTGAGCTGCCTTGGAAGTAACTGTTACTGGTACACAGCTCCTCCTGGCACCCCGACTAGCAATGCTGGGCTGGATATTCAAAGGAATTACCTGATGATGAAAAGTGATATGCTCTGCTCAGTGATGGATCCCACTGCATTGTGGAAAAGCACCAAAGATGGAAAGCTCCTCTGTGGAGTCCCACCTGTCAGGTTGCAGAAGCTGCTGAGGGAGAAGGTTAATTGAGTCTGTTTGCAGAGGTGAAAGCCTTCCAACTGGCTTTAGATATTGCTGAGCAAGAAAAATGCCTGGTGCTCTATCTCTATACAGACTCTTGGATGGTGGCAAATGCTTTATGGGACTGGAAGGAAAACAACTGGCAGTGCACAGGTAAACCCATCTGAACAGCTGAACTGTGGCAAGATAGCGCTGTTTGGGGTAGAGAACTTGGTGGTCAAAGTATATCATGTAGCTGCCCATGTGTCCAAGAGTCAAGCCACTGAAGAACACTGCAACAACCAGCAGGTGGATCAAGCTGTGAGGATTGAAGTGGCAGTTGTGGGGCACTCCAAATGCCTCCTTCCCCCCGCTTTGTCTGTGGAGGCTTGAATGGGGGAAGAAGAAGGCTCGAAACTGCTTCCCCCCTACGCTTGCAGGCTTGAAGGGGCAACAGCAAAAGGTGCCCTTTTCCACACATGTACTGACTCGTGGGAAAGCCCATGCTGGAATCAGCTGGTGATTGGATGGATTCTTCACACATATATACTATGTGGCAACAGACACAATGTCTAGGGAAGCTTATAAATAGAGTGAGGAAAAAAAACACACGGTTCCTACTTTCACACCCCTCTGTACTATTCCACTCTAGTCCCATTCTTGCAGTTTGTTCCACTCCCCCACAAGTCTGCAATTTTGGCAAGTCCTTAAGTCCACTTGAGAGGTGCCAGCAGTACCTGGACCTGGCTTCTCTTGGACCACTGTATCCTGACTTCCTGCTTGCTACCCTGAGCTGCGGAACACAACAGCAGTTTGGCTTTTTCCCCACACTGCTAAGACAGCACCAATCTTTGTTGCATGGAAGCTGTGTCTACAGACACTTTGGGGGGTTTTATTCACATTGGACTTAATGCTTCATGGATATAGCTTGCAGTTTTAGAGGCTGCTGCAGAGAAATTCATCAGAAATCATCTCTAAAGTCCTACTCCACTCCGTGAGTAAAATCTGCTGTTCCCTAGGTTCTCTACTCAGCCTGATTTATAAGTCGGTAAAGCTGTCTTGTAGCTTAGCCTTTTCCATTTTCTGACTTAATTACTAAACTTGCCCATAAGCATCCTTGTGAAGATTTCCCAACCGAATTAGAACCTGTAAATAAAATGTAACTAGTTCTGTGTATAGTTTGGGGGTGGGGCTTTTTGGGAAAATAAAAATAATTCCATTTTTATAATTCCTGCCTCGGTCAATTAATATCCAACCAGATCAGTGGCTCAGATGGCTCTGGACTGGCAACATAAGGCTGAATTATTTCTATCTTACTGGGCCCACAGTACCTCTTGTCACCAAGGAAGGGATGCAATATACAGATTGGCCAGAGGTCGAGGTGTGGACTTAACCATGGACACTATTGCACAGGTTATCTATGAATGTGAAATATGTGCCACAGTCGAACAGACCATGTGGGTAAAGTCTCTGTGGTATGGGGGGTGATGGCCAAAATATAAATATGGGGAAGCCTGGAAAATTGACTATATCGCACTGCCATAAACCCATCAAGGCAAACACTGTGTGCTTAAAAGCAACCACTGGATGGCTGGAAATAAATTCAGTGCCTCATGGCACCACTTGGAACACTATTCTGGGCTTTGAAAAACAAGTCCTGTGGCAACACAGCACCCCAGAAAGAATTAAATTAGTTAATAGGATGCATTTCTGAAACAGCCTTATAGATGCTTGGGCCAAGGAACATGGAATTGAGTGGGTGTGTCACATCATTATGCACCAGCTGCTGGGAAGGTCGAACATTACGATGGCATACTGAAAAACATTCTGAAAGCAGCAGAAGGAGGGACCTTCAAAAAGTGGGATGCATATTTAGCACAAGTGACTGGGCTAGTTAACACCAAGTGATCTATTAATCTGGTCAGCCCTGCCCAATCCAAACTGCCACATGCTGTAGGAGATGATAAAGTTCCTGTGGTACACATGAAGAATATCCTAGAGAAGAAGGTCAGGGTTAGCCCTGCTCCAAGTATAGGCAAACCCACCTGTGGGATTGCTTTTGCCCAAGGTCTTGGAGGCACCTCATGGGTAATGCAAGAAGATGGAGAAATTTATTGCGTGCCACAAAATAATCTCACTGTGGGTGAGAATATACAGTAAATTATATGTGTTGTATGGTGCTACTTGCTGTTGAGCATTGATACGGGTAAAGAATGTATTGGTTTGAGTTGAATCATATATATGCTTGCTGCATGACAGAAGTGGGTGTTGCTGGGATTTGTGAGGCTTGGAGGATGTTATATAGTTTGTAAAGTTCCTTGTTCTGGGGTGGGGTAGTGGGCTTTTTTCTTTGCGGTTTTGATTTTTGTGCAGGGGCTTGATGCAGTTACCTGTACTATTTCAGTTGGGTATTTTCATTTTAGTTTTCCCCTGGCTCTTTTGGTGTAATCTGATATCCCCGTGATAGAGTAGTAAATCATTGTATATCTCAACTAAAACTCTCTATCTCCTTTCCATTATTCC
Organism: Semnornis frantzii; assembly: GCA_013399775.1. NCBI lineage: Eukaryota > Metazoa > Chordata > Aves > Piciformes > Ramphastidae > Semnornis > Semnornis frantzii. The sequence goes on from VWYK01034561.1 coordinate 21,438, forward strand.
CCTTTGGTAGGGGAGAGAGAGAAAAGGGAGGGAGGATAGGGAAAGATTATATTGACCCTTTACACTTAATCATATATAATGTTATGGGTTAGATGTGCCTCAGTACACGTGAAGTAATCATAGCTGTAAATTTGAACAGAACTAGAGCTCAGTTGTACCAGGAACGTAGAACAAGATTGTGCAAACCTATTTTTAAATTGGACTTGTATTTATTTGAACAAGTAGAACTTTAAATTGAGGGGTTTTCTAATAAAACTTCTGATGGGCATTTGTCAACATCATTGTCTATAATTCAGTATCATTTGTTGCAGCTGAAGTAGAAAAATACTACACATTTTTTACCCTTAGGCTTTAAATATAGTTGATGCATTTCTTTAGCTAGTTACAGAGAATGTTTCATAGTAGAAATAGAATATTTGCAAATTGTCTTTTCAGTATTTTGATAAACCATATTCAGTCATAACTGTAGAACAGGCAAAGTAAAATGTTTAAGTTTGTTAATGGAGTTTGACTGGGCAGTTAAGTTTTGTGAGTGTTCTGGAGTACATGTGTTCTTAAAAATAAGCAAAGTCTTGCATCTTACAGCCAAGGAATGTATTGGGAAACTGATGAGACAGCACACTTATATTTTGATAAAATCATGTGGGATTTTGAGGAAATATATTATCTACCCACCTGTCTTAAATGTTAGTACTGGAATCAAGGAAATAATACCAAAGCAGTTAAAATACATATAAGTGTGCATATAGTAAATAAGTTTGATAACTTACCAGGATAAAGGAACCAAACTGGAAATACTCAGCAGTGCAATCTTACGTCATTTTTGGTTTACCTTCTGAAATTCGTATTGCTGAGACCAGCTGTATTGAGATAGATACTGTGATTGTGTGAGACTTGCTGGCAGAGCTGTCCATATTGTCTGCAAATCCTGCTGGTCATGTGCACCCACCATTTTGGGAGTGTTAAATAGGTTGGGGTGAACTATGTCGTTTAGAAACTTACATGGTGTGTAGATTTTTTTGCTTTTTACAATGTGCCTGTCAGTAGTACACTGTAGACCAGCTGTTTTTGCCTATGCTTTTTGTTTGTTTCTAAAGAGATTTTGTTTGCTGTAGCAGTATATGTTTTTAGTCCTAGTCTAAGACTTTGGGTTAAGAATTCTTGAGATATAAAGGGTGTCTCCTTCTAAATTCTGATAGCATTAAGACAGCATAACAGCACTAGCATGTAAATGGTAGAGTAAAAAAAAACTTCGGGTCTGATTCTGCTCAGAAGAGCTTCAGCTCTCAGAAAACATACTAAAGCAGTAAAGGCTTTTGCATGAAGCAAAGAAAATGTGTTGGAGTAAATAGAATTTACTTTGTAGTTCAATTTGTAGGTCACATGTGTTTCAGAGATAATGGACCCTTAGTGAGGAGATATAGCTCACAGCAGTGTTTTAAAGTAGAAGAAAATCTCTCAAGTGCTTTACAAGAGTGGAACTGGGGCCTGGGTAAATCTGTAGGAATCACATTTTACTCATTGTGTCTTCAGCTGTAATAGTCTACGTCTGTACTCAGTCAAGAGCTGAGTTCAGAGCCATTTCTCACATGCCTGGATCCCATAAAAAAACAAAACACAAAACCAACCAAACCAAAAAACAGGAAAAAACCCAAACAACAAAACCAAACATAAACCCCAACAAATCCGCTAGTATAATTTTTAATGGATACCTAAAAGTTCTCTGCAGAAGTCTCCATTGGCAAAGCAAGAGGAATTTTAGTAATTTTCTGATGCCTTTCTCCGTAAGTCTTGGACAGGGTTGAGTGAGATGAGACAAGCAGACTGGGATATCATTTCACATTCCAGTTCTGGATTTCAGGGCTCCATGATGGGTGGTTTTGTGCTGGATGGGAATAAAATCTGGCCGCCCCAGCTCCTTGGCCACAAGCTTCCCAGTGGCTGATGCACCAGAGGGCTGTGCTGCCATGTAGAGGGACCTAGACAGGCTGGAGAGTTGGAGAAATTTAATAAAATACAGCAAGTTCAAATGTATAGAGTCTTGCATCTGGAAAGGACAACCCCATGTATCCATATAGGTTGGGGACTGACCTGTTGGAGATCAGTGCAGAGGAGAGGAACCTGGGGATCCTGGTGGATGGCAGTGTGCCTTTGTGGCCATAGAAGGGCTGTAGTTAGCAGGCTGAGAGAGATTCTCCTTACACTCTACTCCCCTACTCCCAGGCCTGCTGAGGTTGGATGGGGTGAAGGATTCTGGAAGGTTTTGGTCTGGTAGGCTTGGCCTAGTTTGTGAATGGATTCGTTCTACCTGAATGCTTTCTGTGTATATATACATATATATATAATCATATAATCATAGAATGGTAAGGTTGGAAGGGACCTCAAGGATCATCTAGTTCCAACCCCCTGCCATAGGCAGGGACACCTCCCACTAGAACAGGTCACTTAAGGCCTCGTCCAGCCTGGCCTTGAACACCTCCAGGGAGGGAGCAGCCACAACCTCCCTGGGCAGACTGTTCCAGTGCCTCACCACCCTCACTGTAAAGAACTTCCTCCTAACATCCANAGACACCGTCACTGTCTGGGCTGCACACGCACACTGCAGGCTCACAGTGAGCCTCCATGTATATGTATTTATATTCATATGTATATATATATGTATATACTTGTACATAGAATCTCCATTTAAACTTCCAATCAGTGTGCAGCATTTTTATTTTACTCCCCAAAAGGAGCAGATATCTTCTCTGGTCTTGAGTGGCTTGTGGCTCTAAACCAGGACATGCAGACATTCAAAACCCACCTGGATGTGTTGCTGTGTTGCCTGCCCTAGGTGATCCTATTCTGGCAGGGGAGTTGGACTAGATAATCTTTTGAAGGTCCCTTCCACCCCCTAATGTTCTGTGATTCCCAGGGGTAGCACAGGGACTTCCGTGTAGCTACACCAGAGACCTGAAGTGTGATCAAAAAAGTTGTAGTAACACAGTTTCTTTCTCATTGTTTTTAATGTGGTTCTCAAAGCAGGAGTTGCTAAGAGTAGACCTCTTGTTACACATAAAAGTTTCAAACTTTAATTTGGTAGGTTTCATCAAAGAATGCTTATCAATATCTAAAGGATGGGGCGTCAAGAGCATGGGACCAGGCTCTTTTTAATGGTGCTCAGTGACAGAACAACAGGGAACAGACACAAACTGGAACCGAAGAGGTTCCACCTGAATATGAGGAAAAGCTTCTTTGCGGTGGGGTGTCTGAAAGAGATCTAGAGCAGGCTGCCTGGAGAGGTTGTGGAGTGTCTGTAGAAATTCCAAACTTGGGAAAGCTGTGATCCTGGGCACCTTGCCGTGATGGACACTGCTTTAGCGGGAGGTTGGACTAGATGATCTCCAGAGGTACCTTCCAACCCTCACCATACTGAGATTCTGTGAAAGAAAATGCCTTTTCCAACAATAAATGCTTGAAAAATCCATCTGAGAGGAGGAAGGATATAAGGTGGCCAACTAGGTAGCTTTGCATATACATACTTCATTGAGACTGTCTAAACACTGTTTTTCATTTAAGGCTGTGTCCCTTTATAGATGGAATGCGAAGGTTTAGGCACAGACACCTTTTCTTCCTTTGAAAGCCAACAGCTTCAGCTTTTATTTAGTTGGGCCTTCATTCTTGAGCAGAGGTTGTTTTTGTTACTTAATCTCCTAAGCAATGTTTGTTGGATTTGAGACGTTGCAACATACGTTCCCATTCACTTACTCATGTGTATGTTGGATTCCCACATAAAGATTTTACAGCAGCTCCTATGCAGCTCTAGTAAGAGCCTTCATGCTTGTCTTGCACATCTGCTGAACTCTGAACTCAAAGAGGCAGAACTAAGCAATTATGGGAGCTGAGGTTTCAGTTGCTGGAATTAAATTCTCGTATTTTTAATACAAGCATTTAGAGAAAAAATAATTTTCTGTTAATCTTAGCCTTATACATTCCATGCTTTAGTTCTACTACATTCAACTGATATTTTTCATGCTCAGATTTATTACTGCAGTGGACATATGTGGCACAAATATATAATGAGGATAAACCTGTATGTGAAAGAAGTAGTTGAAATATTTTAAAGCTGTTGATACGACAATCACAACAGTAGCCTGTCTTCCTGCAAAACCTGCAGCAGCCTCTAATAGAGCTTTATGGAAAAGATTAATTGTATGTAATGTGGCCAACTGTTAAATAATTAATTGAAAATTCAGATCTGAGAGGAGTTATCAAAATCTGTAGATTCAGATGGAGCCCTCTGGACTTTCTCACTGTTGGGGTGCTTTTGATAAGCAGTGAGCTGTCTGGAATTGATCCACAGCATATTGAATTAAATGGACTTTTTTTCCATTCACCTTGATAATCTTTGGATTTAACCTGAATGTGTATAATTTAATTAGCAGCAAGCTTGGGAAATACTGCTCTGTTGGCTTTTCTAATGTTGTAACTACTGAAATGGTAAGTACATTATCCAGTATATTTGTATACCTGTGACAATGGCAAGTCCAGGAGTATCCACGATCAGCTTTCCTAGAGCCAGACCTTCATTTAAGCTGGACATTCTACTGCTAAACCTCTCTTTGTCTTTCCTGATCATTAAAACATCGTAGAATGATAGAATCATTTTGCTTAGAAAAGAGCTTTAAGAGCTTTAAGTCCCAACTATTAAGTGTTCTTATCTGATTTTCTTATATTACACATACAGCAGATCTATTTCTCTGTAATTGAAAGTATTTTCATGCTGAAAAGGGTAGCAGCTTGTAACTTTATGTCTCTTGACCTTTTAACCATATCCAAAACCCACTTTAAGTTGTATTCAGTGTTAAGGGTTAAAAATGCAAATTTTGGAGATGTTTTCTTCTCCAGGGACCAAAAAAGGGGTTCTCTGACATCAAATGTTTAGTTGTCCAATAAAGCATGTTTTCATAGTAAATCATGTTGAAAGCATCTATAATAATGCTGTCATTCTGAGTTTGGTTTTGGTTTTTTAGGTTATTTTTTGTTTGTTTGTTTGTTTTTAAATTGTGTAAAGCTGTGCAGCTTCATATTGGGAGGTGCCTTTACTTTTTAGGTGAATTTGAAGGACAACCAGAGAAAACTTCTGCATAAAGGCAAACTTGCAGCAGGTTTGTAGGCAAAGCCACTGCACAGTCACAGTTCAGGGTAGCTAGATGTCTCCATGTGAGTATTACTGTGGCAGTACATCCAAAACCCCGCTCCCCCCACTGCAAAGATGGAATGAGGGGAAACAGAGAAGCTGAGATGAAGTGAGCCAGGAGAGATGAAGGGATGAAGGAAGCCTCCCAGGGCTGTGAATTCACATGGGCCCACGTGCCAGGCGCAGACCCCATTCTGGGATAAGTCTGGCCATGTTTTAGGCAGAGAACTGATGATTATCTGTGTCTGGCCTTTTGGTTTGGCTTTGGATATGCTTGATGGTGATGTATGACAAAAATTAGCTGGCGTGGTTAAATAGGTGAGCTGCAGAGCACTCTTCTATCTTGGGTCTTTGCACTCCACACATGGATTATAAGCAGCAGCAGCAGTTCAAGACGGTTTTCCAATAAAAGGAGACAAAAAAGGAGAAATTTCCACAATCAGCACGCAGCATTGTGAGAAATTGGTATATTTCTCTTTGAGGAGTTACTTCCTTTTGTTAATGGGGAAATAATACTGCTTTTGGATTTATCTTTCCAAATGCTATTTTCAAACTATTTATAACCATTCCTATTCTGAAGATTTTCTCAGCCAAATACCAAACCTTTATAACCTTTGTAATCTTTTTATCAAGTTATGTGGGAGGCTGAGTCAAATTAATAAATAATTAATACATTATTATTAATTTCTCGCCTTATTACCCCTTTATTCATAACAATTACAAACAGTTTTACCCTCAGCTAGATTCCTGTCATGTTAATCCAGGCTGTATTGTACCTGAGCTGCCTCAATGCCTCAGCTGTGGCAATTTATGAAGTTAAGATACTGTTTGAGGTGTGAGTGGAAGGGTGGTAGGAGCTGGACGTGGGTACTGACATTGAATGAAGAGATTCCATGTGGATGTGTCCTGTGCTTGCTTTACAAATATTGACAGTCCCTGTCCTGAGTCTGATTTGCAGTCTTAAGAGTTATGAAAGCTGCCAGGCTTCTGATGTATTAGCAGCATAAATAGAAATAGTAGGTGGATATACAAAGGTAGGAAGTGGGGTGTTAACTTAAACCTTTCTCAATTTATCAGTTGTGTAACTAGACACAAATCTGTCAGTTGGGTTTGCTTTCATTTTTTATAGGTTGCACCCGATTTTTAGCACAGTAACTAGGAATTCTGTAAGGTGGCAGTTCCTAACCTGTTGATGAAAACTAACTGAAAAAAAGTAGGTCTAGATCAGTGAAAAATAAAGGTCTAGATCAGTAAAAGAAGCCTCAATTGGCTTTGCAGGATTTTTGTTTGTTGTTGTTGTTGGGTTTTTTTGGCAGGTGGTTGGTTTGGTTTAGGTTTTTTTGTTTGTTTTGGTTTGTTTTTTTTGTTTGGATTTTTTTTTTTTTTTTTAACATGAGCATTTATGAGTAACTGCAGGAACATTAAATATTATACCAATAAAATACCGAGGTTTTAACTGGTATTTTCTCTACTGCTTTACCTGAACAAAGTTTCTGTAGTGACTGAACATTTGGTTTGAGTTGGAAGGGACCTTAAAGATCAGGTAGTTACAACTCCTCTGCCATGGGCAGGGGCACCTTCTACTAGACCAGGTCTCTCAAGACCTCATCCAACCTGGCCTTGAACACCTCCACCTCCAGGGAGGAAGCATCCATGACCTCCTGGATAACCTGTTCCAGTGTGTTATCATCATCCTCACTGTAAAAAATTCCTTTCTAGTATCTAGTTTAAATCTGCCCTCCTCAAGCTTCAATCCATTCCCTCGTGTCCTGTCACAACATGCCCTTGTAAGAAGTCCCTTCCTGGCTTTCTTGCAGGTCCCTTTCAGGTACTGGAAGGCTGCTCTGGGGTCTCCCTGGAGCCTTCTTTTCTCTGGGCTAAACAGACCCAGCTCTCACAGCCTGTCCCCACAGGGGAGGTGCTCCAGCCCTCTGATCATTTTCATGGCCCTCCTCTGAATTCACTCCAGCGGTTTGATGTTGTTTGTGGGCACCAAAACTGGAAGCAGTACTCCATGGGATGTGACGAGAGCACTGTAAAGGGAAAGAATCATCTCTCTTGTCATGCTGGTCACACTTCTTTTGATGCAGCCCAGGATATGATTGGCTTTCTGGGCTGCAAGGGGACATTGCCAGCTCATTTTGAGTTTTTTGTCAGTTGAAACTCCCAAGTCCTTTTCCTCAGGACTGCTCTCGAGCTATTCCTCTCCCAGCCTATATTTTTGCTTGGGATTGCCTTGACTGAGTTGCAGGATCTTGCAGTTGGCCATGTTGAACTCTCAAGCCCGTCCAAGTCCCTCTGGATGCCATCCCTTCCTTCCAGCATGTCAACTGGACCACACAGCTCGGTGTCATTCACAGACTTGCAGAGAGTGCGCTCAATGGCACTGTCCACATGGCTGACAAAGATGTTGAACTGCACTGCTCCCAGTACAGACCCCTGGGAGATACCACTCCTCACTGGCCTCCATTTGGACATTGAGCCGTTGACCACAACTCTCTGAGTGCGTCCATCTGGCCAATTCCTTATCCAGCAATTGATCCATCCCTCAAGTCCATACTTTTCCGATTTGGTGGAAATATCAAAGGCTTTACACAGTTCTAAGTAGATTACATCAGTTGTTCTTCCCTTATCCACTGATACTGTAACTCCACCACAGAAAGCCACGGCATCATTGGATACAAGAAGAGCAACTGATGTAATTTTGGGACACATATATTAAAAGAATATTTCTTTGAGCTTTATTGAGTGATCCAGACCTCAGGGGAAAAACAATGGAGTATCTAAGTAGTTGTGAGGACTTTTGTCTCAAGCTGCTTTTTGATAGGATTATATGGCTCCTGCTTTTGGGAGGGGCAAAAGCCAGGGCAGCTGCCCTGAGTTGTGTATGGATTTATTCCACACTCTAAATGTTTGCTGAGAAGTAAGTTCTTCCTGCTTCTCCTCCTCTTTGTTTTCCTCTCCTCCTGCTTTTCCTCACCCCTGAAAAATGTGCACCAGAAGGAGCATCTGGTTTATTTTGCTCATTTATTTGCTTTGCTCATAGAAATTTCCTTGTTCTCCAAAGCCAGCCAGGGAACCCAGCAGTTATTTAAACAAAATTCCCCCAGCACACTAAGAGAAGGCCAAAGAATTAGATTCATACTCCTGGAGTGGATACACATGGCTTAAAACCAAACACCTGAATCAGCTGGCACAAGTTGTGTTCTGCTGGAGGACAGATAACAGAGTTCACCTGGCTGATAGAAGGTGGTTGTACTTGGACAGCACTAGCACTGTTGTCCTAGAAGGACTCTGATGTTCCTGATGTAGAGTGGGAGCTGAAAGAACCCAGTTGCAGCATGAGCAAAGATTTCATTAATTTAATTTGTTCTGCCACTGTGTCTGAAACAATTCTATTTCAGATATCTACTCTGTTGGGAAAGAATCTTTCTTAAGCAGACAAATATCCTATTTTTAAAGCCATTTCCCCACAAAATCCCAGTGCTTTTATTAAAAAGATTCCATGGTACATGACAAATTGGAGGGTTTTGTGTTTATTACCTATTGATTCTTCCCTTTATATGGAAGTGTTACTGTTTTCAAACTACTAGCCCTTCAGGCTCTGATTCAGAGATTTAAATTGGAATGGAGCATTTTGCTGGTTGTATTTCTATAAATGGTGATTTCCAGAAGTATAATTATTCTAGATGGAGCTGGTTACCAAATTCTTTACTTTCAGGGAAGCAACCAACTTATCAGGGAAGACAACCAAGTTTAAAGGAATTTTCACAATCAAAATAACTTTGTAAAGAGATGAGTTTCTCAAGTACTGAATTCAGAGAAATACACTTTCTGTGGTACATAGTTTTTCTGTGTGGCACCCAGTGCAGTGTCTGGTTGCTTTGCTTTGCTATGGACAGGTTTTAAAGCTGCTTTTTGGAAGCTGTTTAAAAGGTGCTGTAGTGACTAGGCAGGAACTCCTGCCTTGTGTACAGACATTTACAGAACTCTGGACTTTGTAGACACGTTTGCTCACGTTTCGTGATTTATACCTCTTCAAAACTGCTCTTTATGGTGTTCTCCTTTCTCTTCATACACATTTATAGAAGTGTATTTTGATTCTGTCACATTTTTGCTATATAAAGTGCAAAATTTAGTGCAAAACATTTATGCACAAGTCATATGACTTTATATTTGGAAAGATAGTGGGGTAAAGGCCTGTCCTCTTCTAGATAACTTTGAGTGAACCCAGATAGTGCTATGTGATGGAATTACTTTTATTGAGATAGTAGAATTTGTGATGTTAAACAAGAGTGGGCTTTTTCAGCCCACTGTGTCATCTATGAAATATAAATATACCTCTGAATCAAAAGGCCAGCTTGAAAGGATCTCAGTTCTAGCAACTTTCTTCTCCAAACTCTTTCGCCTCCATTCATCACAAAAACAATATCTGGAGCTGAAAATAGTGTCAAAAGTATTTTGCTTTCAAACTCATGAAGGCTACCAACCTGTATGCTTTAGTTCTCTTCCATCCCATTTCCTTTTGTAGCAGTACTTCGAGAGACCTGAGTGTTCCTTATTTCACCTCTTGCTGTCTCTGACCTCCTTCCCCATTCTGCATTTAGAATCATCAGAAGGAGGGCACCTGTTACCACTGGGGGAGGCCAGCAGGGGAGGTAAACCAATCTCATTTAGTCTGGAAGAGACCTCTAAGATCATCACAGAATCACAGAAGGGATGGTTGGAAGGGATACCAAGAGTCATCTAGTCCAATCTTTCTAGATAATAATATAGTTTAAATGAGATGGCCCAGCACTCTGTCA
>VWYK01034565.1:1631-13286 GCA_013399775.1 Semnornis frantzii
CAGGTTTGAAGGCGGGGACGTGGCTATTCTGCTGCCTCTTTTTCGGGGGCATTTTTTTTTTTTTTTTTTTTTTTTTTTTTTTTCCCCCCCCCCCCCCCCCCCCAATCTTCTTTTTTTGCTTTCTTCTCCTCTTACCCCACTGCAGCCCTGCAGGATCAGGCCTGACTTTGAACCCTAGCTGCAAAGGTACCACAAATATAAGATCACCAATGAGTGTTGCATGAAAAGCAACCCCTTGCTTCTCCCTCTACCCCCCCAAAAATAAAACCCTCTCCACCAAGCAAGGCCTTCGTCCCACACAGCTTGCAGGGTGACCAGCACTGGAGGGGCTGAAGGAGCACTTGGGAAGATAATGATTAGCATTGAGATGTGCAAGGCACAGCTCTTCCTCCACAGCTTTGCTGGGCTTGGAATGGGGTTTGGGTTTTATTTTGCCTCCTAGCCTGACAACATTTTGCTTCCCTTCATCTTGGTTTTGCTGTCAAAGGGAGAGAAAAAGGAAGAAATCTCTGCCTTACACCCAGCCCACCAGGAGCTGTTCTACCCTGGCTGCTGGGCAGTACAGCACACTCCAATCAGCCCCTCCAGCCCCCAGCCAGAGCCTCCAAGCCCCAGCCAGAGCCTCCAGCCCCCAGCCAGAGCCTCCANCTCTCTGACCCCAAACCAACCTCTCTGACACTCAGCCAGCCCCTCCACCCCCAGCCAACACCTCTGACCCCAAACCAACCAGTCTGACACTCAGCCAGCCCCTCCAAGGCCCCGCCAGCCCTTGCCAACCCTCAGGCAACCTGTCTGACACTCAGCCAAGCCCTCCAGCCCCCCAGGCCAGCCTCTCCATCTCCAGGCTATCCATCAAATCTGTGTTTTCTCTCCCCTGTGCCTGATCAGCTGGCAGGGAACTCGCTGCCTGCCCCCAAGCTCCAGGAACAACAACAGCAACAACAACAACACAGAGCACATCTCATTATCAGGACCAGCCAAAGATCTTCCAGCAAAACAGATGCTCCCCTCCCTGCCAAACATGGAAATGATGGGATTGAAGCATTCTGTGGGAACAGATCAATCCCATCACAGTTCCCAGCCAGGCAGGAGGCTCTGCCTGCACTCCAGCACTTGAAGCTGGCAGGCAGCAGGGCTGAGAGCAGCTCAGGGATTAGATGTCAGCAAGCTGCTGCTATTTTAACATTTCCTCCTCATCACAACCCCCACTCAGTGCCAGCCTGAGGGCTTAGGAGCAGAATCACAGCAACATCCCCAGGACCAGCAATACAAGCACAGGATCCAGCCTGTCCTCACAGCAGAGCTGCTCCAGCTCTCTAACCACCTTTGTGTCCCCCTCTGGACCTGCTCTAACATTTCCATGTCCTTCTTGTGCTGGGGGCTCCAACCCCAATATGTTCAGCATGTTCTCAGCCCCTGAAAGCTCCTGCCTAGAGCCTCAGAGAATACTGACACACAGGACTGGGCAGCATCCACCCCAGGACCAGCAGCACAGGCACAGGATCCAGGTGCTGCCATCACAAACCCCACAGCATAACCTCTGGAAATGCTAAAAGCAGGATCCAGCTTTGGCACTAACACAACTTGTGCACATTTTTGCCTCTGTTACTCACTGCCACATTGAAGCCAGACCTTGGACACCCTACCAGGGTCACCTCAGCAAAAAGAATGATGGAGAATCATAGAATGGGAAGGTTGGAAGGGACCTCAAAGCTCAGCCACTTCCAACCCCCTGCCATAGGCAGGGACACCTCCCACTGGTACAGGTCACTCAAGGCCTCATCCAACCTGGCCTTGAACGCCTCCAGGGAGGTTGTGGAGCACAGAAGAGCTGCAGGGAGGTTGTGGAGCACAGAATCACCCAATGTGCCACCCAACTGGGCAGGGCAGTGCCACCCAACCGGGCAGGGCAGTGCCAGCCAGCCGGGCAGGGCAGTGCCACCCAGCCGGGCAGGGCAGTGCCACCCAACCGGGCAGGGCAGTGCCACCCAGCCGGGCAGGGCAGTGCCACCCAGCCGGGCAGGGCAGTGCCACCCAGCCGAGCTAAGGAGCCCCCAGCCCTGCGGAAGACAAAAAAGGAAAGGAAAAAGCCAAGCCAGAAGCAAACCGGTGCCCAGCAGGGTCAGGAGCCCCACACGAGTCAGGCCTTGCCAAGGGCGAGCCGAGGGCTGGCTGGGGACGGCTCCAGCCTGCGTTGCTGCTGCGCTCCGCATCCTCTGCGAGGCTCCGCAGCAGCTGCCAGCCGCAGCCCTGCCCTGCCGCCCGGCAGCAGGAGGCCTTTCACCTCCTGCCCCGCAGCTCGCTGCCCGCACGGCCCCGCACGCTGCCTGTCACGCACAGAATCGTCTCGCTGAAGGCTTCCACTCAGCCTCGGCCCCAGCACAGCGCCTCCGGCAGCCGCACCCCGCAGCGGATTTGCTTTGCTCTCTTCGCTCAGCCCAGGAGGGCTCAGGACTTCAGACCCACAGCACAGCCAGGCTGGCACTGCCCCTCGGGGTCACCAGGTCCAACCTAGAGCCCTGCTCTGCAGCATTCACCTTCAACCACAGCCCCAAGCACCACATCCAAAGCACCTCACACACCCCCAGGCTGGGGCACTCCAGCACCTCCCTGGGCAGCTCCTGCCAGGCCCTGACCACTCTCTCCAGGAAAAGCTTTTCCCTAATGTCCAATCTAAACCTCCCCAGCCTCAGCTTGAGGCCATTCCAGTTCTGTCTGCAGTTCCCTGTGAGCAGAGCCCAGCAGCAGCCTCTCCACAAGGTCCCTTCAGGTAGCTGCAGACAGCAGTGAGCTCTGCCCTCAGCCTCCTCTTCCTCACACTAACCCTCCCCAGCTCCCTCAGTCACTCCTTGTAAGATTTATTCTCCAGGCCCTTCCCCAGCTTCCTTGCCCTTGACTCAGTGCTTTTGGATTCCCTTTGCTGCACAGTACTGAGTCCTTACCTGGTTCTTTCCCCCCTCCTTGGCCTCTTCCAATCCAGCCACAGGTTTGGATTTGGGATTTCCCTCAGGTCTTGACTCCCAGTGTCCCTCATTTGTCTCCAGCTACAGAGTTAAGCCCTGCAAGAAAGGGCACAAAGCCTCCTCAAACTCCAGCTACCCTGCCAGGACCACTGCAGCCACAGTCAGAGCACAGCACCTCCTCCAGCAGCCTCCAAAGCTCACCCACAGCTCTTTCTTCGAGGTCCTCCCCAGTCACATCAGCATCCCCACAGAGCCTTCAGCTACCTGGTACCAACCACAGCCCTCAGGATCTGCTTGGAGGTGCAAAGAGAAGTGGAGCTGCTGTCCTGTGTGCAACTGCTTCAGCTCTGGCAGACAGCCCAGAACTCCAGGGGACAGCCCAGAACCCCAGGGGACAGCCCAGAACCCCAGGGGACAGCCCAATTCTCTTTTTGGTCTTGTCCCACCCAGCAGCAGTAGCAGGTTCTGGACTAAATATGTGGCATGAGAGACAATGAAGGCTTCACTTCATGCACTGAGTGATGGTGGTGGTTTCAGCTCTGGTGCAACAAGCAGCCAGGAGGGCAGAATGAGACTGTAGATGAAGAAGAAATTCTTGACAGTGAGGATGGCACAGGTTGCCCAGGGAGGCTGTGGCTGCTCCCTGCCTGGAGGTGTTCAAGGCCAGGTTGGATGAGGCCTTGAGCAGCCTGTGCTGGTGGGAGGTGTCCCTGCCCATGCCAGGGGGGTTGGAATTGGATGATCTTTAAGGTCCCTTCCAACCCAGACCATTCCATGGCTCTGTCAACAAGGGAAGGTCATAAAGTTTAGCTCCATAACAAAGGTTTCAGGGTTGGCAAAAATATTTAGCACAGGCCTTGCAAGGCAGAGATGTCTGCAAAGCCCTTGGACAGCCTGAAACCATGTTCAGATACAGCCACAAAGAGCATGGCCTGCTGGGTCCCCTCTGCACTGAGTCAGAGGCCAAGCTGCATTTCCCAACATCTGCACTTTGCCACAGGAGCTGAGGGACAGTGTCCCAACCTCATGCCTCCAGGAATCCAGCCAAGCCAGTCCCCAGGACACACTCCAGGCCAGTTAGCAGAGCCTAGGAACAGAGAGGCTGTGGAATCTCCTTCTCTAGAGATCTTCAAAACCCACCTGGATGCATTCCTGCCTCAGGGGATTTGCTGCTCTCTGGAGGTCTCTCCCAACCCCTACCATGCTATGGGTCCATGGCAGAGAGGTCAGCTGCAGATCCCTGTGTGCTCCAAGCATCTCCATGGCTTTGTTTGGGGCCATCACAAAGCAGGGCCAAGGCCCTGGAATGCACAGCAATGTTGTTGTCTGGAGTGGTGACACTGCCCCAGCCCAGCTTTGACAGACCTTGAGGTGAAAAGGTTAAGGTTTCTCTGCTGACCAAACTGTTTTTCCTCTCCCCCAAGAAACAAGTGCTTAAAATGCTCTCTGGAACTGATCTCTAAGAGTCTTTCCCTCCCCTTAGTGACCTGTAAGGGTGAAAAGTTAAATCATTTCATGTTTTCTAGTTGAAAGAACACCCCAGGAGTGCCACCAACTCCTGCAGGTTCTTTCCCCATGCTGAGGCTCTCCACTCTGCCTATCACTTTTAACCCAATACCCAGAGGGATCCCACAGGAAGGCTGCAGAGGGACTTTGCATGAGGGGGTCTAGAGACAAGGCAAGGGGCAACGGTTTGAAGCTGAGGCAGAGCAGGGTTAGACTGGAGCTGAGGAAGAAGTTCTGCAGTAGGAGGGTGGTGAGAGCCTGGAATAGGTTGCCCAAGGGAGGCTGTGGCTGCCTCCTGCCTGGGAGTGTTCAAGGCCAGGTTGGATGAGGCCCTGAGCAGCTGAGTCTTGTTGAGAGATGTCCCTGCCCATGGTGAGGAGGTTGGAGTGGAGGAGCTCTGAGGTCCCTTCCAAGCTGAGCCCTTTGTGTGATTCTGAAATGCTCCAAAAGCAGCAATCTAGAGCCATAAACACACACATCATAGAGTGGTGAGGTTGGAAGGGACCTCAAAGCTCAGCCAGTTCCAACCCCCTGCCATAGGCAGGGACACCTCCCACTAGCACAGGGCACTCAAGGCNATCCTGCAAGGCCACTCCAAGCTCTCCTGGAAGCCTTCTCCTCTGCAGGCTGCAGAGCCCCAACTCTCTCAGCCTGTCCTCACAGCAGAGCTGCTGCAGCCCTCTCAGCATCTTGCTGGCCTCCTCTGGACCCACTCCAACACTTCCATGTCCTTCCTGTGCTGGGGGCTCCAGAACTGCACCCAGGACTGCAGCTGGGGTCTGAGGAGAGCAGAGCCAAGGGGCAGAATCCCCTCCCTTGCCCTGCTGCCCACACTGCTCTTGCTGCAGCCCAGCACACAGTTGCTGTCTGGGCTGCACTCACACTGCATTGTTATCTCCAGTGCCAGCACCTGAAGATCCCCAGATGTTAGCAAAAACACTGCCCAAGAGGAACAAGCAACTCAGATCACACAGGAACAGCTGAGCTCCACCACTTGAGCACAGGATATTTTTATCCTGAGTGGCCTTTAACGAGAGAGAGATTTCACTTCTGTGCCTGGCAAGCAAAAAGGGAGAAACTCTGAAGAGCAAACAAAACCAGGCTGTGGTTCATAAAAAAGAAACCCAAACCAACAAAACACCAAGAGCCTAAACCACAGAAAAAGCAGACAGAACTCTGCAGCTACTGCTGCCAGCCTCACACTCAAAGTGGTTTGATTATCTTGTTGCCAACAGGGAGTAAAAACTTTTGTGCTGGTGGCAAAAAAAAACCCTGATCAATATTAGCAGCTCAGCAGCCACTGGCCAGGGCCAGGTTTCTTTTGCTGGCAGCAAAGCAAAGCTGATTGTGTTGTTATCAGAAAACAGCACCTTGGGGGTCTTGAAATCCATCAGACAGCTCCAGGCAGGCACATTCCACAGCCAGGGGAAGGGAACTGATTGGGATCCAGCAACTCTGCTCATTGTTACCCCAAACAATGACCCCCTTCAGGCTCTGCCAGGGCCGCGCTGGCTGCTCCTGTGCAGGGCACAGCAGAGGAGTTTCGCAACGCATCTCTGAGGGCTCCTGGGAAAGCTGAGAGCTGCTGCTTGGGTTGGGGGAGGGAGGTTGGGTAAAGGGAAGCTTCAGCGTGTCTGGAGAGGAGGTTTTAGGAGGGAGCTGGGGAAGAAAAGGCTGAGAGGAGACCTTCTGGCTCTCTACAGCTGCCTTGAAAGGAGGTTGGAGTGTGGTTGGTGTTGGCCTCCGAGCAGCTACAGGCAGGAGAAGAGCAAAGAGCCTCCAGCTGCACCAGGGGAGGTTTAGGTTGGACCTTAGCAACAATTTCTTTGCTGCGAGAGTGGTGAGGGGGTGGGGCAGGCTGCCCAGGGTGGGGGGAAGGGTCCCCAAGCCTGGAGGTCTCCAAGAAACAAGCAGCTGTGGCACCTGGGGACATGGTCACAGAGGTGGTAGGTAGGAGCTTGGACTTGGTGATCTCAGAGCTCTTCTCCAACCTTCCTCATCCTCCCCCAGAGCTCTTTTCCAACCTTCCTCATCCTCCCCCAGAGCTCTTTTCCAACCTTCCTCATCCTCCCCCAGAGCTCTTTTCCAACCTCTCTGACTCTCCAGGTTGATCAAGGCAGAGAACTGCTGCTGTCTGCAGCATCCTTCCTCCTCCTCAAAGCTGGCCCAACCTCTCCCCCCACCAAGCCAGGCAGCACCCAGCAGTGATGAGCAAGGCAAGGGGCAGGGCCAGCCCTGTGCCAAGGCCTTTACAAATCAAGATTCAAGAGCATTTAGCAGTAATGAGCTGCAATAAATTCATCAAGAGCCAGAGGGAAGACATTTTACTGCAAGAACTTTATTGCACTACCTTCAAGTGCTGAACCAAGTATTGTGCCTACTGGACATGGGTCACAATCATACCCCACCCCCACCCCCCTCCCACCCCTGCCAGTTGGTGTCTAAGCTCTATGACAGTCTGCACTTTTCACTAATTGTCCTCAATTAAGGCTGCAGAGTCATAGCCTGTGGCAAATGAGTACATCATAAATCAGAGCAGGACTAGGGGGAAGAAGGCAAAGTTATACAGAGAAGGTGTAAAACTTGGTTTATTGTTCTCCAGGAGGGCTTTGGGGGAAGGGGGTTGGGGTTTTTGGGTTTGTTTTTTTTTTAATCCAGCTCAACACCTTCCCCCTCCAGTCTGACTTCCATCATTTTGTCAAACTGGCTCCAACTACCACAATTTCCATCTCACTAAAAAAAGAAAAAAAAAAAAATCATCCATTGGAACTCACAGAAACAGTTAGAACATGAGGCTTCTGCTGTGTGAGGGGAAGGTAAAGGCCAGAATTAGGTCATTTCAGCATCATCTCCCTCCACAGGGAGTCAAACACCACCAGAGATGTCATTTCCCTTGCACTGACACCACAAACACTGTTTGTTGCTGCTGCATCTCCTTTTATCTATGAAAGAAATCAGAAAGGTTACACATCTTTAAGGGGAGGGAGGGAGGAAGGAACTCAGTACAACACCACAGCTTGAATTGGGGTACAGACTGAGGCTTGGGGAGTGTGTTCCAGCCCTGGACCTCAGCCAGGTCCTGCTGGCACAATTCAAGGGCCTGACAAGTACCATTATTTTATGCTTCAATTTCTAAAGCCCTTCCAGGAAGAGAGGCTCTCTGGAAGTGCCTTAGCTGTGTTCTTAACACATCTAACACACCTAAAAGCAGGTCTAGAACACAAAGGGATCCTGTGAGGGCAGTTTGCATTGCCAGCAGCTGGGGTGTGGGTGAAAGATGGGTACCAGTCTACACCTACTGCAGGCACAGACCAAGGAAAGCCTTTGGTGCTCCAACAGCATGAAAAAAAAAATCATCACAGAAGACCTTAAACCTCTATTCAAAGCCTTCAACAGCTGAATATTAGACATTATGTCAAGTTGAAGCTTACTGGGGTTAAGTTACTGTGTTTGGTAGAGGCAGCCTGGTTGAAACTGCTTATTAGAGGCTATAAAGTGACCTGTCTTGATTCACAGCCATCAGCAAGAGCCCTACAAAGAGAAGATGGTGCCAGCCCACACTCCAAAACCCAGTGGTGACTACACAAGAGGCATGTTGGTGTGGGCCTAGAGATTCTCCCCCCAGAAGGGCCCAATAAAAAGAAAGTAGCAAGGCAATCAGTGGTTCAACTGACCTGTACACAAGGGCTTAACAGGGGAAAACAGTCACACCAGGCATCTATTCAGGGGCCACATTTCTGCCTGCCCCCATTTTTACCTCAGATCTGTGATACCCTCACACACACCCCCCCCCTCCCCCCCAAAGTGCTGTGTTCAGCAAGGCAGAGGGATCTGGACAGCAGCAAAAAGCCTTTTCTTCTTCCTTAGGATAAATTAAGTCCTTGTCTGAACTGCCCCCTGCTCACCTAGGACAATTCTGAACACCACACTTCTGCTGGGATGGATTTGTTGTTTTCTCTTAACAACAGAATGACAAAAATGAAACATTTCAGCCCAATTCTTTGGAAAAAATAAGACACAGACACACATAAAATCACACACACACACACTCACACAGTTAAAAGCACCATCTCCCACCAACCAGAAAAGGCCTTTAGTAGGTTCACAAAAAAAAAGAGAGAGACAGGAGGCAGTGAGGCTTCTGTCAAAAGCCCCCCAGGAAGCTTGTCCACACCTGCAGAGCCTGACACCACACACACACACACAGCACAGACCTCACCAAATCTCCAGACTGTGCCCAGTTTGGGCTTAAGGCTGTCAGGCTGCTTCCAAACAGCAACTGAGGCTCCTCCTCCTGCCTCTCTGCCAGGTCCCAAGCAAGGGTTAACAAAAATAAAAACCAAAACAAAAAACCAACACAACCAACCAACCCACAAACCAAAAAGGCAACTCCATTTAAGAAGACTGCTAGGAACTCAGGTCCTAACTGTGGGGTACTCTCCTCAAATCAAGAAAAATAGTTTCTGCACAATCCAATGCTCTGCTGGTTTTCCTTAAGACATAAAATTTACTTTATTTCTTTTTTATTTTTTTCTTAAAAAGTTAAAAATACAGAAGGTTCAGAAACTCAATTTGTGGTTTGGTTTTTTTCTCTCTCCTTGCAGGTTGTTCGAGCTGCAGCTAAAAGGAGAAAACAAATCCTTCACTGAAATGTTTCTCAATTATTATCATGTTGTTTGTTTAATGCATTTTATTATTTTGTTGGGGTTTTGGTTTTTTTTTTTCCTCTCTCTCTCTCCCTCTCCTTTCAATCATCACCATCTAGGACAAGAGGTTGAGGAGCATTGACTCCACCACTAATTTGATGACGCAGGGTTTGGGGTTTGTTTGTTTGTTTGTTTTTGATTCCAGATTCACATTTCCAGGTGCCAAGAGTCCAGAAAACAGCCCATGCTAAACTTCTGCCTTCGTCTGAGATTTATTCTTTTGCTTTGTTTTGTGGTTTTTGTTTTACTGGACACAGCAGTGACCGTTGGCATCCTTGAAGCGTAACCGCATCTTAGGTCGGTATTTCTCAAGGTAAAGCAGCTGTTTGGAATTGAAAGCTCCCCTCCTTTTCCTAAAAACAAAGAAAAAGGAAGGCTAATATCAATGGTAAAAAAAGCAGCAGCCACCATGTACATTCCAATCCTGGTTTCAAAGCTTTTCAAGCAGCATTTGGATTGGGATCCATCTCCACTGAGGGAGGCTAAAAGCAGGCCGGTGCGAGCGGTTGGCTGCCCGCCTGCCAATGCTCAAATCAAACTCCAAGTTAGCAAATTTCAGAGGGTTTTCTTGGATGGAGGAAGTTTATTTTCCATTGCCAGCAGCAAACATTGAACATCAAGGTCACCCTTTCCATGCAGATGCATGTGTTGCTTATTCTATTTGCTAAGTAAGACTGTGACATTCAGATACAAAAAGAGGCTCTCAGGAAAAGAACTTCTCAGGATAAATAAAGGGAAGAGAGAGGGGAGAAAGCCTGAATTTAAGAAAGAAAAACTGCAGAGAACTCTGTTGACAGTTCACAAAGATAACTGAAGACCCTGGGAATCCATAAAGGGATGAATTGCTTTCTTGGCAAAGCTCATCCACCATAATCTTACCTGCTGGGCTTCATTTCAGGATCCGATGTTATCACTAAACCAACAGAGCTCTGCAGTCTCATCCTGCTCCACTTGTTTTATTTTCCAGACAGGGAGGGTTTTTTGCTGACATTTCCTGGGTGGTTGACACCCACCCACAGCACCCAGAGGAGTGCTGGTGCTCACCTACTTGCTGTAGAAATTCTGCTTGGGGGCCCAGTCTCACTAGAATTCTTTTTTAATTAGCAATTAGTTCCCATTCAATTCATCCATGATTTCTACAGCCCCAGCCTGCACGTTTTTTGCCCCCCTCCAAGTTCAAATTGTTTGAGTTTTAGATCAACAACTCAGATTTGAGTGACCAGAGAAGTTGGGCTCCAAGCCTAGCAGTGTTGAAAGCCAGGCTGGATGGGGCCTTGAGCAACCTGGTCTAACAGGAGTTGTCCAGGCTGAGGAGAGGGTTGGAACTGGATGAGCTTTAAGGCCTCTTCCAACCCACACAATTCTGATTTCAGTACTTAAAGAGGATGCTAAGGAAGCTGGGCACAGATTTTTGAGCAGGGCCTGTTGTGACAGGACAAGAGAGGATGGTCTGAACTACAAGAGGGAGATTCAGCCTGCAGAGAAGGAAGGAATTGTTTACAGTGAAGGTGGTGAGAGCCTGGCCCAGGTTACCCAGAGAAGTGGGAGATGCCTCAACCTTGGAACCATTTCCAGGTCAGGTTGTTTGGGGCTCTAAGCAACCTGCTCCAGCTGGAAAGGTCCCTGTTCAGTGGAGGTGGGTTGGCCTAGAGGAGCTTTAAAAGTTCCTTCTAACCTAACCCAGTCTGTGACTCCATGGTTCTGATTTAAAAAGAGATTAAAAAAAACCCCACACAAAAGAAAGCATAAAAGAAACAAACCAGGATCACCTTTTAACCCTCATCTCTAAAGAGGAAAGGGCACAAACCTCAGCACTAACATCAAAATCATGATCATTACTGTCAGGATACAGCAACCAGCAAACTAATCTCCCAGGCTGTGCTGAGGACACACTGCTCAACCACCACAGAAAGCAGGAAAGACCTCTGAAGAAGGGAAGAGATTTAACTTACTGCCTTATAAACTGCACTGCATCTTCATACTTCATTCCACATTCAATGAGAGCAAGTGCAACCAGCACAGGAGCCCTAAAGGAGAGATCAATGTTGAAAGGAAGAGCTAAGAGAACAATCTATTGAATCCCACCCCCCACACACCCCCCCCTTCAAAATCCATCAAATTAATCTATAAGCAGATAGCTGAAGTATTTAAGCATTATCTACAGAAAGACATTTGCCTGCTGAGTATCTAATGTAAAACTCCTCCTGGCAGACAGCTCTGCTGCCTGCACACACAGACACAATCAATAGCTCCTCAGTGTTTTGGCCATGAAATAGAAATAATAATTCCTTTTTTTTTTTCCTCCTCTTTTTACACTTACTCATTTCACTATAACCTAATTTTCTGCTTTGCTTAAGTGGGGGATATCTCCTTCATGCCTTTTGCTTCCTAGGACACTGTAGATTTAGCTGGATGTGAGGTAGCTCTGAGGAAACACTGAGCAGATGACTTAGAGGTTTATAGAAGTACTCAGCACTGGT
>VWYK01034568.1:9938-23101 GCA_013399775.1 Semnornis frantzii
GGCAGAGGCAGGTCCCTTTTAACAGGCAGGCAGGATCTGAACGGTTGAGAGCATAGTCTGTGCTTTCTTGTCACCATTCTTGCCGATGCCCCTCAAGGACCGATTCAAGGACCGAATCCAGGTCTAACGCTGGCAGTCCGTGGCTAGCGGTCCGTGGCTAGCAGTCTCCGGTGCTTCTGTGTTTCTTTCTGCCCAAGTGCGCCTGGTGCTCCTCGTGCTCCCCGTGCTCCCTAGATAATGTGTCCCATTGCCATATTTATATGCTGGGGCGCTTTGCTGTCCCCCGTTCCAGCCTACGGGGGTGGGGTAGGGTACTTGACACCTACTCCATTCACATTCCAAACCCCCGGAACCAGAGGTGGGGGGAAGCAGAACAGTTTCACACCCCATTCAAACCTTTGGTGGGGCAGAGACTTGGGTGTGCCCCACCACAGAAGGGCAGAAGGATAGTGAAGACATGCAAGATACAATTTATAGGCAGTATTCCTTACACATAATGCAATGAGCAGTTAAAACAGTGAGCAGATTTGGTGTTGAGTTTTGAAGATACTGTACCAGAGCCAAGAAAAGAGGAAAAAGCGAGGAAGCACTGGGATGTGCTGAAGGTGATTTTTGTCTAGGTAGAAGACATAAATAGTAGCAATTTTGAAGGTGCCAGAGAACACCAGAGCTTTAATCTACTGGTTGAAATTCACATCAGGGCTGCTCTGAGTTATGCTAAGTGTGTAGAACCTAGAAACATGTTCTGACTTGAAGAAGATTGGTGTTCTCTTAAAAAATCAAATTCTTATGCAGAGTGCCAGTCTGTAGGGACGTTCAAGCACAGTAACTTAATAATTGCTGCAACATCAGATGCTGAAAGCCACAGTGATACTAAGCTTTAGTGATGTGCTGGATGTCATGTCAGAAGGGATAGATCAGAAGGACAGTGTCTGAAAATATCTTGCAGTGCAAGTAGTCTTGGTGGTGACACTATTTTTGAATTCCTTTTTAATTGCCTAGGCAGTTTCTTGATGAAATCCAGCAAGACTGAGTATGTTTAAGGTTTTGGAGTGGAAAGGGAATAATGACGATGTTTTTCTCAAGGCCGATTCTTATCTCAGCCACTTTCGCACTTCTCCATTCTCTGGTAAGGGTTTGGGCTACATGAGCTAGTTTAACCCTAATTAATAATACCTGGGAAATAGACATCATAGGATGTTAGGGGTTGGAGAGGACCTCTGGAGATCATTGAGTCCAAGCCACCTGTCAAAGCAGAACATTTTACATCTTCCTTCCATACCATGACTTTACTGCTTAATAAAATAAAAAAAAGTCCATTTTAACTGGTAAGCTCAGGCAGACATATAGCATATAGACATATAGCATATATA
Organism: Semnornis frantzii; assembly: GCA_013399775.1. Classification (NCBI taxonomy): domain Eukaryota; kingdom Metazoa; phylum Chordata; class Aves; order Piciformes; family Ramphastidae; genus Semnornis; species Semnornis frantzii. Next base: position 11,312 of record VWYK01034568.1, read on the forward strand.
GACATATAGCATTATAGATTCATAGAATGGTTTGAGTTGGAAGTGACCTTGAAGATCATCTAGTCGCGAACCCCCTTGGCATTGGTAGGGACACCCTCCACTAGACCAGGGAGGGGCCATCCACAGCTTTCCAGCTTTCTTTGCAGAAATTGCATGTGCATAACGTAGACCTTTTTAAATTTCCGGTGTTTTTTTCCCCCCACCACTTAATTGCATTAGTGCGGCTCCTGGTGTGTGTAGTTGACCCCAGAATCTTGCTTTTTCTGCCTGTTCAAAAAGTGTAGTTTTGCAGGTGTCTCAATAGTTTTGAGTTCATGCTCTTTAATGAGGCGACAGCTTAAGCTTGGCCATGTATGTGTTTTATAGTCTGATGCACAAAGAAGGCCCGGTAGCAAATCCAAAGGTGATTGATGCTGCAGCAGAACTTTAGAAATAAGACAAAGTAAACTGCAGATAGCTTTCTGGCCTTGACCATTCAGCTTTGGGGGTTCAAACTGAAGAAATCAAACTACATAGCTTATTTCATAGATTCTTTTATTTATAAGCAAGCAACTCTGGTGGGATTTTTCTTTAGCCTGACTTGAAATTCTAGCTAGATGTTTTTCTGATAAATAGCCTCTCTCCTGGCCTTTCCTGAAGCTTTGGGAGGAAATGCAAGCCGCATGTGGAGTTGCAAAAAGAATAAGCTGTATTTAATTTTTACAGGGATTTTTATCTGCTTCTGCTTTTACTGCACTTCTACAGTCATTTTAAGTTTTGCTTCTTAAAAGTTTAAAGCTTGCTAAAAGGTGACAAATTGCAATATGTGCTGTGAATGATAAAAGAAAACCTCAACAAAGAAGCTGGATTACAAGAGAATAGAATGAGTTTTAGAGCTTGTGGGCTAGAAGTGTTGCGTATATCTGAGCCTCTCTCAGCTGCAGCTTGGACTTCACAGAGATCTGCATAGGAAGACAGTTATCTATTAACTTTAAAACAGGTGAGGACAGGATGCAGATTCTGTAGTGAGATTAAACAGGCTGACTCATATTTCAGAACAACATTTGTATTATTCTGCATTTTATTTGCAACTGAAAGTACGACTAACAGGTACATGAACTGCTATGTTCATGTACCTTACTGACAGGATGGACATTACTCTCATTTTGGAACATTTCAGGTTAGAGAAAAGAAGACAAATAACTTCTTATCTACATAGTCTAACTCTCCTTTAAGTGCATCCTTCAACATTTTACTGTTCACTAAATATAGGGCTTGCCTGTGAACTGCTGGCATGTGTTCCATGGGGTCATTGGCTCTTACTGTACTAGTGCAAGAGCAACCAGGGAAAGAAATACCTACAAATTCACATAAAAGATTTTTTTTGCTATTGACAAAGTGTTGGTATTGCAGGTGAATGGGAGCTGCTTTTGGGTCCCTGATGACTTGTGCTTCTGGTGATTAGTTGCTTTTTCATGTGTTCAACTGAAACTACAGAAAATTCTGACATTCTGGCTGAGGAGAAATACTGCTCCTTGGCTGTACTTTGAGACTCACACCTGAAAATGAGATCTTTGTAGTGTATTCACCCATGCAGGAAGTGCTGCTGTTGCATTTGGGACACCTGACTGCTATATTTAACAGTGTTATCTCTAGTGAAAAACCTTACCTTTTGCTTGTTATTTTTTCTTAGCTTACCCTAAACTTATGCCACATGTCACTTCTTTCTGCCTCTAGATGACTACTCCCACGTGTCTGTAGCTTCTTAAACAGGAAAAATGAAAGGGCTTTGAGGCAAGCGATGAGGTTAAATTGACACAAAATAGGACTGGAACTGAAATGTAGACTGCTGCTATACCTTCAGAATGCCCTTTTAACCAAGGAAGAAAAACTGTCTTTAAATAATGATTAGGACATGAAGACATAGTGACATTTGAAAGAGAGCAAAAGGAGCATCTGCAGAATTCACAACCAAGATGAGTGAGTACAGGAAGAAAATCCCAGTGAAGTAGCAATTGAACAAAGATTTCCTACAGAAGAGATCTCAAATATTTGTCCTTCTGTCACTTTTTTAGAAAAAGATTTGAAATGTCTTTGGGAGTGAGAACACATTGTGGACAGCATTTGCTTAATATGAGAGTCATGCCTGGAAAAACAAGATGTGTTGTATGGTGAAACAAACTTATTCAAGGTCAAAGTACTTAAATGTTGTACATTTGTCCAATTCCACTAGAATTTGATGTAAAATTGTCATATCGTGTCAACCTAAATATTTAAAACCAATCTATTCTGCCTTGTTATCTAGTGCTGGCAGCCCTCTTCCTAATTCTTTCCTTGGGGGAGTGAGTCATTCCCTGTTACATGGATTTGTGATGCTAAGGAGTACATGGCTGCTGTTCTTGACCTCAGTAAGATCATCTTACTAGGATAACTAATGGAGATGCCAAATAACTACAATGCTTTTCCCATTGCTGAAGTGATGGCACTATCAATACTCCTATTGAACCTGGGCATTGCAGTTGAGAGGAGGTCCTCTGCCTGGTTAAAAAAAGCAAAGCTTATGCTGGGTCATGTGAGGTTGCGAATGCTACAAGGACTAAGGCATTAGGTGTGTATTTTGTATAAGCTTTATTCTGAATCGCAAGTGAAGCTCTGGTCATCTGTCTTGGACAAAAAAAAATTATTAATTGGTGAAGGACAGTTTGGAAAAACTTTTTCATCTCTGAGGAGGAGAAAAAAATTGAAAATAAGTAAATGATGAGTAACTGCAGAAGACAGATTGAAGCTTTGTTTTACTTCTAGAAAATGTAGGAGACACTATGAAATACAATAGCAGGAAATACAAAATCAGTGAAAGAAATAAGTATGTGATTTAAATATATAAATAACATTTACAACCAGAAGAGCTCATACTTGAAAGGTATTTTGAACTGAAGAAAGACTGAATTGGAGATAGTCAGTGTCATTGTAGTTGACTGGAACAAACTGTGTCCCACAGTAATTACAAAACCATTTATTCTCATCTACCAAAGAACAGGATGTGTCCTACAAGAAGGGGCAAATTTACTTGTGTTTGCCTGTGATGGGATGTTTACCTGTTACTCTGCAGTGTCTTGAAGTAAGAACCAAGAGACCAGTGTGACTTCAGGTCAGTGTGGCAATTTGTGTGCTGCTGAAACAGCAGTTTCTTTTGTCCATAAACACTATTTACCTTTTTATGCTGAAGCTTCATTTCATACTTCAGTCCTATTCTATCAATTATTTGTTTTGTTTTGTTGTTTGTTTGTTTTGTTTTTTTTTAATAACTCACTTGAGTTAAAGGAGATGCGCTTGTTTGATTTGGAAGTGCCCTGAAGAGCCTGTATTTGCAGTATAGATACAGCTTGTAAGCATCCTGTGGCTTGCACTCAAAGTGAGGTCATCCTGTGAAGTCTGTGAGCGTGAAATACTGTAGCTTATTTTAGTGCAAGTGGATGGTTGTAACAAGGTAGAAACTTTGTTTAGTCTACTTGTACAGAAATGACACCATATGGATTGAATTCTAAAGCTAGATATACAAACACTCCTTTATGAAAATGCAACTGAACTGAGATTGAATAGGTGTAAATATGAAACAAAGATGAGGCAGAAGCCCTCCAACAGTATCAACAAATAAGAGAAAATGCATCACATATTCAGCAGGATCAAGCAAGACAGAAGCTATAGGACCAAAAAAGGAGAGCTGCACACTACCAGAGGTATTTGGGTTGGGGTTTGACCCTCCCCTCAGGTCTTTACAGTAGTGGTGTGATGGGGAGCACCTTGTATTGTTGTGTGCCTGAAACTTTACCTCTATAAGTTATAAATGAGCTGGGATTTTGCCTGGTGCCAGGTAGAAGGTCAGAATATCAGTAGGGACTATTTTGTCACCATTAAAAGTCAAAAGGTGTTGATAACTTCAGGTAACGCATTCTAGTTCTCTGCCCTGTTCTATTTTGTCCCTTTTTCTGGTGTCACAACTTATTCTAGGTCAAGCCTTAAAAGCAAGAACAGAAAAAAGTGAAGTAATGTGATTTGTACTTTACTGCAGTAGACGTTGGTTGCTGTACTTCTGCTTTCTGTCGTGGCCCTCCCTGCCATGTCTTACATCAGTCATGTGGGTTCACTGGGCTAGATTGCAGCAGCATCCCAAATGTGCCTAGCAATGTGAAAACACAAAGAAATATTGTCCTTCCCACAAAGACTCTATACACACTAGATAAACAGTAAGAGAAACAAGGGGTGCAAGAGCAGTGCACAATAATAATCAGCATGGTGATTTTCCTGTGCCTTCTGCATGCATGACTAAAGAGTAAATTTCTTTCTGTTTCTCATTAATTCATCCGTCTACCTTCCATGTCCTCAGCTTATTACCAGCTTTGGTTTATTTTATTTAAAGTGAATAAATTTAGATGAAAAATTAAATAAAAAGGTCCTAAGTAAGTGATTTTGCCATGCAGTTTGCTGTAGGGTATGAAATTGGGTCATTTGAAGGAATTTAAATTCTTGAGTAGAAACAAGTGAAAGATTATGTTTACTTTCCTTTCTCATTTTGATCAAAGTTTAAGAAACCCCAGGTAACAGACTAGGATGTTGTTCTTCTAGGGTTGATACAGTCTGCATGGGAAATGCTGTTCAATTTTTTAAATTACAGAACTGCCAATTTATAACCAAACTAACTGGAAGACAAGAAGTTCTTATGGGTTTTATCTTTCATTTTATAATGCACAATATCCTGCCCTTTATTAGACCACCTAAGGGACTGTCGGTGATAATAAAGAAGTCTGTTACTGTTCTCAGGAGCTTACTCTGTCTCTCATTTATTTGAGTTCTCATTTTTACTAAACCTAGTATCTCCTCGTCTAGAAATGATGTCATGCTGTCAGAGACACTTGTCTGTAGGGAAATGAGGTGGTAGCATCCCTGGGGTGGCAGTGGGTACACAGAGTGTGACCCCTTTGCTGTCTTTTAAGGGATATGGTGACGACCATATTTCTATGTAGTGTAAGAGTTAATTTCTGTCTTTTACTCATGTATTAGCTCATGTATGTGAGATAAATCTCATCTAGAGACTTCACCACAGGAGAGTGCACGGAGGTTGTGAAAACATGAGTATGCTTTGGAAGAGATTCTGGGTCACAAGGTTTAATTTCTTTTATTTTATTTCTTTAGATATAAATTTGGAAACTCATTAAAGCTTTGTCCTTATGGATTAGACATACTTAAAATGATGACGAGATTTTCTCTGAAGGCTATGATAGAGTTTGTTGACAAGATTAAGGACAGGTGAAGGGTGTCATCCAAAGCCCACAGATGTCAGTGTGGAGCTTCACTGACTGCTAAGAGCTTTGGATGTGGCCTTCAGAATTTTACAGTAGGGGGACGAAAAAAAGCTTATTTTATTTCTTTGCTAAGGAATAATTCATTACCACTTCCTGAGAGAAACAATAAGAAACCGTGGGCATTGATTTCCTGTAAATTTATCTGTGGTGGTTTGTAAGACCAATTTTTATAAATGGATTCTGTTTGCTGATGTAAGCAATCTCTTACTTCACTGTACAATTACCATTAAGCAAGTGGGTGTTATTAGCAGGTACTTCTTTAAGCTTAATTTTGTTTATGCATTTTTCTTTAAATATCCATGAAATTGCAAAATGGGAGGAAAAAATCCATCTCTAGTTCAAATGGCTGAGAAATCACTGAAGAAAATAGTTTAGAAAGCATCTTAAAAAGCGGACACAATGCTACTGTTTTGATTATGTCATTCTAAATATAATCCTAAATCCTATTAGTTCTAAATATAATTGCATGAAAAGAAATTGAAAATCAAGGAGAAATACAACTACATGAAATAAATGGGTCTCTTAAATGCATATACATTCTTCATTGAACTTACTTGTCCTGAAATATTATTTTTAGTCTTACCTCAGGTAATAGAGCTCTCTTTAGAGTAACATCTTAGTCAAGGGAATGTGAAAATTATCATCTTGGAGTCCAATTTCTAGTAAGATTGCAACTCAAGCATTAAAACATTGACTCTCAGATGAAATCTGCAGTGTGACGTCTCTGATGTCCTGGCAGGAAAGTTTTGCTGTTACTTAACTGCTCTTTGGCTTTTATGATCTCCTCAAAAGTGGTAATGCTGTGCTTTTTTGCTTTTTTTTTTTTTGGCTTTTCACCCTGAAAATCTCATCTGAGAATGCAGTTACAGTGGGAAATGCTCTGATTGTGACGGGCTCAGTATTCTGATCTGAAGAGTAACATCCAAAATGCAGAGACATATGTCCAAGTTGTGCACTTGAAAGCTATGGTTGATTTCTGATATTGTCCCTTCCCCTCTGTGTTTTGTGTTGTAATTTGCTGTCATGACACATAGGAGACAGCTGTTGCTGAGAGCTATGGCACCCAAACAACTTTGAATCACCAAGTGCACTTAAACTTCATTTGTCTAGTAATTGCAGAAATGCAGAAAATCATGCAAGAAGTTACATTAATAATAAAAGTTTATTAGATTCTTAGCACTGGTACCTTTGCCTTGAAGACAAGGAAGTCCTCTTAGTTCTGTGTGAATTACAAATGCTGTTTTTCTGTTCTTTTGAATCTTGAAAGGATTTGGGAACCTGACAGAGGCTGCTATTCTCACTGGCACTTCACACCATATTGGGTGAGAGTGTTGATCTGCTTGAAGGTAGGAAGGCTCTGCAGATGTGTCTGACCAGGCTGGATTGATGGACCAAGGTCAGTTGTATGTGGTTTAACAAGGCCAAGTGTCAGGTCCTGCACTTGGGTCACAACGACCTCAGGCAATGCTACAGGCTTGCTGAAAAATGACTGGGAAGTTGCCCAGCAGAATAGGACCTGGGGGTGCTAGTGAACAGCCATCTGAACACGAACTATCAGTGTGCTCAGGTGGCCAAGAAGGTCCAACAGCATCCTGGCCTCTGTCAGGAACAGTGTGGCCAGCAGGACTAGAGAAGTGATTGTGGCCCTGTACTTAGCACAGGTGAGGCTGCACCTTGGATACCGTGTTCAGATTTGGACCTCTCACTACAAGGAGGACATTGTGTCCAGAAAAGGGTAACAAAGCTGGTGAAGGGTCTAGAGAACAAGTCTATGAGGAGTGGCTGAGGGAACTGGGATTGTTTCATCTGGAGAAGAGTAGGCCGTATTGCTCTCTTCAGCTCCCTGAAAGGAGGTTGCAGTGCGGTGGCGATTGTTCTCTTCTCCCTAGTATCAGGTGGTAGAACAAGAGGAAATGGCTTCAAATTGTGCTAGAAAAGGTTTAGATTGGATATTAGGAAAAAATTATTCACTGAAAAAATGGTTGGGCATTAGAACAGACTGCCCAGGGAAGTGGTGGAGTCACCATCCATGGAATTGTTCAAATAGATGGGACGTGGTTTAATGGTCATGGTGGTGTTAATGGTTGGGCTTGATGATCTTAGAATTCTGTCTTTTCTAACTGAAATAGTTCTATTTCATAATTATTTTTAAAATACCTTTTTCATTAACCCAAGTGTTATCTAATCTAGCTTCTTGGGTGTACCTCACTGTTTGTGTGGTGAGGATTACATGTACTAATGAGTGGATGTGAGATAGTTTTGAGATAAACTGGAATTTCCTGAGGATACAGACTTTGACCTGGGAGCCTTTTCCTTTGACTCAGGAAACTACAGGCCAGTCAGCCTCACCTCCATCTCAGGAAAGCTGCTGGAACAGCTCATTCTGGAGATTGTCTTTAGAAGATTATGTGGAATAGTCAGCATGGATTCATGAAGAGGAAATCATGCTTGACCAATCTCATAGTCTTCTATGGTGGCGTGACCAGCTGGGTAGATGAGGGAAAAGCAGGAGATGTTACTCACCTTGACTTCAGCAAAATGCCTTTGACAGTACCTCCCTTAACATTCTCATAGGTAAGTCTAGGAATTGGGGGCTTGATGAGTGGGCAGTGAAGTGGATTGAGTCAGTACCGGGAGCAGTCTTGTTCAACATATTGATTAATGACTTGGATGAGGGAACAGTGTACTCTTGGCAAGTTTGCTGTTCATACTGAACTGGGAGGAGTGGCTTGATACAGTCAAGCTGTGCTGTCATTCAGTGAGACTGGGACAGGCTGCAGAACTGAGTAGCCTCATAAAGTTCACAGAAAGGCAAGTGTGGCATCCTGCATCTGAGGACAAATAACCCCATGCACCAGTACAAATTAGGGGCTGACTTGCTGGAAAGCAGCTCTGTGAAGAAGGACCTGGGAGTCCTGACGGATGACAAGTTTACCATGAGCCAACAATGTGCCCTTGTGGCCAAGAAGGCCAGTGGTGTTCTAGAGTGCTTATCAGTGTCTAAAGCATGGAGGATGGGGCTTGGCTCTTTTCAGTGGTTGCACAGTGACAGGGCAAGGGACAGTGGGTACAAACTAAAACACAGGAACTTTTATTGGAACTTGTGGAGAAACTTCTTATGAGTGTGCTGGAGTGCTGCAACAGGCCATCCAGCAAGGTTGTGAAGTCTCCTTCTCTGAAGACTTTCATACCCTACCTGGACGTGTTCCAGTGCAACCTGCTCTATGCATACCAGCATTAGCAGGGGGATTGGACTAGATGATTTCCAGAGGTCCCTTGCAATCTCTACCATTCTGTAAACTGTGATACATGACTAAACCCTTGTACTCTTAATGACAGCTTTGAATGTATGTACAGGATCAGGTCTTAAGTAAAAAGAGCTCAGCGTAAGTAAGGTAGGATTTAACAAAACAGCTACTTTAAGTTGCCCTGAAGAAAACTCTGGATTTATGATAATTACTGCTATAAATGGAACTGATAGATTCTTTTGTACCAGTAAAAATTATTTCCTTCATGGATTTTGTTATTTACTTTACTTTTGGTTAAATTTTAGAAACCTATATATTTTCATGAAACATTCATTGAAGGTATCTATTAATCTCTTCATGATTATTCATATCATTTAAATTTTGCATGTTGTTGCCACAAGATCAGATACCTTTTCTGAAAAGGTACTGTCATATATAGTAATTCTGGGCAAGGCTAAGACTTAGGCATTATGCATTATATCTGGATTTAAGAAACAGCAGAGTCACAAATCTCAGTCTCTGTCTCTTGCTTCTTTTTGTTTTCACATCTGTTGCAACTTCGAAGTGAAATATCTGAACAGCAACATTTGGTCTAATGTAAACATAAAGAATTGTTGCAACGGTTTACATTTTATATACTCATTTTGCTTGTGAGCTTTTACATCTCCATGCAGTTAATTTTTTTTTTAAATCTTGAGTCTTCATCTGCCTACTAAAATCAAGAGATTTTTCCCAATGCCTTTGGTGGGAACAGAGCTGGCACTTGGCTGCTGTTGAAAGTCAGACCCATAATTTATTAAACAACAAATCACTGTCAGCATTTACAGTGGATTTACAGTGGATGTCAGCATTTACAGTGGGTATATGCAACATTTACACTATAAATGTGTCCATTAGGTTAAGCATTACAGAAGTGGAAGAGTTACTGTTAGCTTCAGCAGAGGCACAGCTTGGCTGCCAGCCAAGGCCAGACTGTTCAATTTTGGCAAGTTGCAGTGGACTCTTTCTTAGGAAATTTGTCTCAGTGACATGTGGCTTGGTTGCTGTCTATATATCAGACCTGGCAGTATTGCAGCTTTGCTTGGAACAGACGGTATGTAAACATGTAGAGCAAGACAGTCCCTTTAACTGAAGTGGTTGCCTCAGAAAGAGAGAATTGAAGAGGTCCTGTGATGTATGAAGCAAACTGTACTGTGTCTCAACCTGACAGTACCCATGTTTCCTGATGCTGGTGGCAGTTTGTGTTTCAGTTTATGATCTGTTCTTGGATCTGACTCTCCTATCACTTCAGTGAGGCTTCTTGACACCACCTACAGAATGGCCAAGCAGTCAGTCCCAGCCAACATGGGTTTATGAGGGGCAGGTCCTGTTTAACCAACCCGATCTCTTTCTATGACCAGGCGATCCACCTGGTGGATGTGGGGAAGGCTGTGGATGTAGTCTACCTGGACTTCACCTTTGACACTGTCTGTCATAGCAAACTCCTGGCAAAGCTGGGAGCCCATGGCTTGTAAAGGGGCATTCTGTGCTGGGTCAAGAACTGACTGAATGGCCGGGCCCAGAGAGTGGTGGCGAATGGAGCCACATCCAGTTGGCAGCCTGTCATGAGTGGTGTGCCCCAGGGATCAGTGCTGGGCCCAACCCTATTTAATATCTTCATTGATGATCTGGATGATGGGATTGAGTCCACCATTAGTAAGTTTGCAGATGACACCAAGTTGGGAGCATGTGTGGATCTGTTAGAGGGCAGGAGGGCTCTGCAGAGGGACCTGGACAGGCTGGATAGATGGGCACAGTCCAATGCTGTGAGTTTTAACATGTCGAAGTGCAAGGTACTGCACTTTGGCCACAACAACCCCATGCAGTGCTACAGACTAGGGACAGAGTGGCTGGAGAGCAACCAGGCAGAGAGGGACCTGGGAGTACTGCTTGACAGCTCACTGAACATGAGCCAACAGTGTGCCCAGGTGGCCAAGAAGGCAAATGGCATCCTGGCCTGTATCAGGAATAATGTGGCCAGCAGGACCAGGGAAATCATTCTGCCCCTGTACTCCACACTGGTTAAGGCCACACCTTGAGTACTGTGTCCAGTTCTGGGCCTCTCAATTTAAGAAAGATGTTGAGGTGCTTGAATGTGTCCAAAGAAGAGCAACAAGGCTGGTGAGGGGCCTGGAGCACAGCCCTGTGAGGAGCAGCTGAGGGAGCTGGGGTTGTTCAGCCTGGAGAAGAGGAAGCTGAGGGGAGACCTCATTGCTCTCTACAACTACCTGAAAGGAGGTTGTAGCCAGGTGGGAATTGGTCTCTTCTGCCAGGCACCCAGTGACAGAAGAAGAGGACACAACCTCAAGCTGCGCCAGGGCAGGTTTAGGCTGGACGTTAGGAAGTTCTTCACAGAAAGAATGAGTGCCTATTGGAATGGGCTGCCCTTGGAGGTGTTGGAGTCGCCATTCCTGGAGGTGTTTAAAAAGAGGCTGGATGAGGCACTTAGTGCAATGTTTTAGTTAATTAGAAGGTGTTGGGTGATTGGTTGGACTCGATGATCTGGAAGGTCTTTGCCAACCTGGGTGATTCTGTGACACAAGCTAGAGCTCCTCTTCTAGTGCCTGCTGCAATTATGAATCATGTAGTTGTATAGGAAAATGCAAATACATGTATGTATTTTATCTTCTATCTATATAACTTGACTTGAAAACCAAACAGTTATGCCTTCAGTGAACTAAATGAAGGTGTTCTGGTAGTGAGAAGAACCACAGAGAAAAACAATGGATGTGCTGCAGCAGGTGTATAGAAAACATGCTGCTCTGTGAAACGGTTACTATTCTGTGTGCTGAATTCACTTTTTAGCATTTTGTCTATCTTGGGAGTCCAAGTTCCATTGTATTTAGAGAAAAGTGTACAGTTTTGGGTATAGTGGTCTGAGTTGCACCTATATTCTACTCTAGGTGCCTAAATCTAGTTTAACTGGAAACCATAGGCACATGTAGGTAGTAGAGACACTCATAGGCACACACAGATCTCTCTTTAAAAGCATCTTTGGTGCTTCAAGGGCAAGTATGTCAGGTCCAGACCCTCAGGAAGAATTCTGATCCCACCATGTTCCTATTTGTAGTGGGGCCTAGTGGCTGTGGGTGTAACGGGATGGGGTGATTAATTAATGTGAGACGATATTAAAAATATTAACAGTTTATTAATATTAAATATTC
>VWYK01034569.1:0-13643 GCA_013399775.1 Semnornis frantzii
CATTGCACATCATGAGGTACTCAAAGAAACCAGAGAATTTTTTCTTTAATGGCTCTAAGGCATCCTTCATTGTCATCTGTATAACTCAAGTTTTGAAACAAATTTCATTCCCCAAAATTAACTGACAAGTGTGTGAGGTGAGAACACAGTTTAAAATGCCCTAGTAATGTTATAAACAGACAAAACAAGATGCAATGAATTTCTTGAGTTCTCAAGAGGCCTGTTAGGTTTGTGACAGTACCCCAGGAGCTGCCCTGTAGAATGTTGATCCACGTCAGGTTCTCTAAAGAGTATTTCAAGCACATTTTGATACATCCCAGAAAGGAGGTAGAAACACCTTTCTCATTTGAGGAAATTGCTCTGGTATTTCAGTTTGTTGATGCAGAAAGTATCCATTCCTGTTATCACGGCAGATGCACTGAACACAAGTTCTTCAAAGCTTTTAGACGAAAGAATGGCGTTTTTCAGTGTAATGATAGCTAAATATGGTGCTTACACAGGGTTAAATTAATCAACAGCTTCTTAATTAAAACAAATATCTGCTCCCAGGGATTTCAAATGTGGAATTTTTTATTATTATTTTTTTTTGCTATTAAACAGCCCAAATGCTTTTGTCAGATAAGGCAAGAAATGTAGTGTTGAACCTAGGAACCTCCTGCATACTATTCCTGAATACATTAGCATTACATATTTTGCCTTCCAGACAATAAATTATGAAAAGGCTCCTTAAAGTGAGGATGATAAGGAGAGGATGATGGAGGCCAGTGAGATGGTGGTGAACACATTTGCTTGTAGTGCTTGCAACCTCAATTCAGACATGCTGTATTCTGTGAAGAGAGTTGTCTGTTCTCAGCTAAGTTTCTTTATAGAAAAGCCTAGCACCATGGCTTTGCTTGAAAAAGGTCATAGACTTAGATGCTGAAGCAGAATATTACAGGTCAGAATGAAGAGAGTTGGCGGAGCTGTGGGAAGAAGCTTTTCTTCACTGGCCTTCCTTTTTAGGAGGTTTGAAATTCTCCATATTCTCAACAAAACTTTTTTTAAATGATCAGATGAAGTTTGTTATGTTAACTTTAATGTCAACTGTAGACCACTGTCATGAAAACTCATCCTTGAGACCTCCCTGTCCTGTTTTTGCATTTCCACTTGGAAGGCTGACTTTCACCATGTTAATAAGTGCTTGCTAGCACTAGTAATGAGCTCTATGGCTTTGGTAAACAGCAGACCAAGTTGGTTTGACCCATTCATACTCAAAAGTGAACTAAATTAACCAGTTGGCATTATTAATGAGATTTAAATGTGACAGTGGTACTCTGGATAGATTTTGTAAGGATGAGTAGCTGGTGCATTTTCATGCACAAATTCCAGGATCTGCCTTGAATGTTTATCTTAAATTTGTCTGTAAACTATGAAATACCATTTTAGCCACATAGTTGCCTTTCAGTATCCTTGCCCATCAACTGTAAAAAGTCAAACAAACATTAGGAGCTTCAGCAATGGGTCCATTTTAGGAATGTATAGTAACTTTTTCATCCTAGTAAAGTTTGTTTAGATATCATAAGCTGATAACATTCTAAGGCATGAAGAAAACATGTTTTCTTGCTTCTGAATCAGACAGTGTTCCCCTGATAGTCACCTTGATGAAGTGTATAATGAAGTCAACTTTAGTTTTATGAGCATTACCATCATGCTGGCAAAGTTTATGAAAGAACTGGATGTATACATTACATTAATACTGAAAGAAAAAAAAAAAAAACCAAAACCAAAAAACAAGATTATAGAAACATATTTAATGGAATGTGTGAAAAATATAACCTCTAGATGATGACAGTAGGAGAAATGTTTTTCTCCTATAAAAAGAAATAGTGAATTTGAGTAAGAAAATCTAATGTCAGCAGAGCTCTGAAACTTTCTCTCGCAACTCTACTCAAAATTACTGTGAGTATTCTTTCTGTAAGGTTTTGGATCATCCTCTAAGTTTCCATTGCAGAGCTCTTTTCTGCTGTGCTAGGTAAAAATTCAATCCAATCCAACTCAGTTTGCTGATTCCTATAGGATTTTTCCACAGGAGTAATTAAAAACACCCATCTTTTCCCTTTCTGACATAATTCTTAAAGAGCCATGGGAGAAAATTCAGCTTTAGATGAGTGGGGAAAATCCCTTGTGAGCAAAAGCTATTTACTCAATGTCTCATGTATGTCCTTAGTGAGGAATTCCAGTGCAGGTCTGTGAGCTCTGGCCATGGGGTGATGCTGTCGTTGAGACTGGAACTATCTTGCATTTCCGAGTAGCCTGGAATAGGGCCATGCACCAATGTGTTTGGTCTGGTGTTTGCTTGGGATCTGTTTGCATAGCTGAGGGAATGGAAGCTGTGTAAACAATTCCCATTGATTATGACAGCTAATGCCAGCTCAGCGGTATTAGGCACAGTACTGTAGTATTTCAGACTGATATTTATTTGCTTTCTCACTATACTGGAGTGTTTATTAATAAGATTTGGTATGTAAACACTCTTCTCTAGTGCTCTGTGCTGAATATGTTCTCCTTGTAATGGGACTTCTGTTTTGTCCTAGTAATACTAGCTTAAGAGCCATCGATGGCACTGCCTTGTACTAATTCTGCCATTATTACTGCCTGTGTATCATGCTACCGTGAGTCATTCAAAAAATAAATATGAATTGAGTGTCTCAATGGAAGGTGATGACACAAATGTTGTAGCAGGTCCATAAATTGATGGTCATTGTCAAAACCATGATGGCTTTGTTGTGTGTTGCAATACAGAGCTAGATGGAAGGAGTCAGCAATTGTTTCCACACTGCCTTGTTGTCAAACTGACATTTCCCCTTCTTTAATCAACAGTCTGTTTCTTAAGCTTAGGTCACCCCCATTCCAGTCTGGGCTCAACAGCACTGCCTCTCCATTCCAGTAGACATTCTGATATTGTCATTTCATTGAATGCACATATATTGCATACTTGCCTGAGGAGTTTCTCCTACTAGTATATCTCACTCACAGGGAATCTTTGGTGAATCTGTTGCCATATTTTGTTTGAGAAGGTGTTGTAACTGACTGTAGTTGGCACCAGTCCCAATGAAGGTCAGAGCCAAACTTGGTGCTGGTGCCAGTGGTCTGTTATCCCTGGCAAAGCTGCACTGCTTCTCCAAAGGACATTAGCTGAGTCAACAATAGCATGTTTCCATCACTACTGCTGCATTAACTCGGGAGGTTTTGTTGGAAAAATAATGTTGCCAGGGTTTGGTTTAGGGTTGCTTTTTATCTTTCTTATTCCTAGCTACATAGCAATGTCAGAAAAAGATTCTTGTGGAGACTAAGCCTTAGCACTCTACAATTTGTGAATGCAGCTCATCGGTGAGTCCTTCAGTCTGACCAACTTCAGGTTGCACATGGAGTCCTCAGCAGAGAGAGAGGTCACAGTGCTGTTCTGTGGATGCAAAAGCTGCAGACCTCCTAGCCTGGAGCTATTGTCCTGCTCTCATCACTTCTGAGCAGAGCGAACTTGAGAGGTCTAATGTAATCTCTACTGTTCTGGTTTTCTTTTTCTAAAGTGCTGCAAATACTAACAGGGGACTCTGGCAATCAAAAGCTGAAGGTGGTTCTTAAGCCACTGGTCTCTTAGCAGTTCCTCTTAAGCTAGATTTGACCCACGCTCTTTCCAGCCTGTCCCTCACTAAAGAATATATCCACATTCAGAATTTAATACTTGCTATGATTGGCTGGGCTTGTTCTCAGTTTTATAGAAGTGCAGTGGCAGTGAAATCTGGGAAATTAACTGGGGGAGAAACAACACTTCCAATGAGTAGGGCTACTGTTTGGATACTCCCACCCCTTCCCCTCTCTGTTTCCATGTGGCTGGGAATGTTTAACCATGTGAGAACATTGAATACTGTGTCCAGTTCTGGGCCTCTCAATCCAAGAGAGATGTTGAGGTACTGGAACGCATCCAGAGAAGGGCAACAAAGATGGTGAGGGGCCTGGAGCACAGCCCTGTGAGGAGAGGCTGAGGGAGCTGGAGATGTGCAACCTGGAGAAGAGGAGGCTCAGGGGTGACCTTGTTGCTGTCTACAACTACTTGAAAGGAGGTTGTAGCCAGGTGGGGATCGTTTTCTTCTCCCAGGCAACCAGCAACAGAATGAGGGGACACAGTCTCAAGTTGTGCCAGGGGAGGTATAGGCTGAATACTAGGAGGAAGTTCTTCATGGAGAGAGTGATTGGCATTGGAATGGGCTGCCCAGGGAGGTGCTGGAGTCACTGTCCCTGGAGGTGTTCAAGAAAAGGCTGAATGCGGCACATAGTGCCATGGTCTAGTGGATTGGCTAGGGCTGGGTGATAGGTTGGACTGGGTGATCTTGGAGGTCTCTTCCAGCCTGGTTGATTCTACGATTAAGGTTAAAAAAAGAAACACTAGCTTTAAACTGATGAGTGTGTGTGTTGATACGATAGTTATTAGTGAACATAGTCCTGCAGCACCGTAACACTGACATGTACTTGGACAATTTAAGTTTCAATCACAGTCCAGAAGTTCCTTCCCTTCGTGTTTTCAAGAACCTTACCATTATTGTCTATAAGTCTGTGGTTCTCTGGCATGTAGTTGACTATGATAATATTACAGTACAAATTAAATTCTACTTCCAGTGATTTTTCCCTAGATCTCATTTGCTGCTTTTCTGCATAGGTTGTAAAGTGTCACAACTCACTAATATTAATTATTAGACTTTTCATTTAATGGACAGTTAGAGAACCCATTTTCTTAATGATAGTATGTTTAGACTGTTACATAGCATTTAACTAGCTATTATTTGTTCTTTACTCTTTGAATGTGTCTAGTTATATGGTTCTGACATCAGTGCAAATACAGTTCTACAACCTGACTGAAGTAAGCACTTGTGATTTCATGGATAGTTTCAACTTGAAGTCTATTTTTTTTCTCCTGTCTGGTCCTAATTGTATAACATTTCTAGTAACAGTGGTAAAGTCATAAATTTGTGAATTCCATAAATTCAGAAGTTTTCTAAGGTCCAGGAAATATGCCACTAGGAAAACATTTTTATATATGTCAGTATGTTTAAGTGTGCATTACAGACACTGCTTTCAAAGTGTTTTTTCTGTTGACCACTTACCCTTGGTTAACTGTGGGCATTTGAGCTATGGCCATGCAGAGGAAATCATCCACTCCTGTCTATTAGAGGCCTCATTCCAAGTGTAAGAATCATAAATGTTAAGTAAGCATAGGAGCCAGGTTAAGGAGAGTCTGTGCAGGGACTGCTTTCCACCTCTTCTGCCAAAGCTGCAGTTCTCTGTCTTGAAAAGAGGAGCTTAAATTCCACATATATATCACATGTGTAGATGCTACATGTTTTCCAGGGATCTAGATTTGGTTATCTTTATGATGCCAAATGTGGAATTATAGAATTATTTTGATTGGAGAAGACCTCTAATACCATCAAGTCCAGCTGTTACTTAACTCTGACAAGTCTGGTCCTACAGCATGTCCATTATCACCACATCTCTACATCTTTTAAACACCTCCAGTGATGGGGATTCAATCACCTCCCTGAGAAGCCTATTTCAGTATTTCATAGCCCTTTCTGTCAAAAAGTTTCTTCTAATACTCAATCTAAAGCTCCCCTGGCATAACCTGAGGCCATTTCATCTCATCNTCCTATCACTTGTTAATAAGGAGAAGAGACCAACAGCCACCTCACTACAACCTCCTTTCAGGTAGTTGTAGAGAGTGGTAAATTCCCCCCTCGGCCTCCTTTTCTCCAGATTTAACAACCCCAGTTCCTTCAAACACTCCTCATAAGACCTGTTCCTGCCTCTCACCTCCTCCTTGCCCCAGCCCTGCTACGCAAATTAGTGTGTCTGTTTTAACCTGAGCTGACACATCTTCTCCAATTGTTGCTAGGCCCAGCTTGGAAGGGTAGGCAGCAGGTTATCCCTCAAAGCTTCAAGCTGATCTGTGGGTTGGATCTCCATTGCAGTCCTGCTTGCCCCACTGAAAATTTCCATGTCTCTGAAGCACCTCTGTTTAAGCAGTGAAAACATGCATTTAGATTTAGCATGTTAGAATACAGCATTGTAGGCCTTGGGATGAGTACTTACTCTGATTTAAAATTCAATGTAATTCTATCCTATGCCTGTTTCAATTTATAATTCTTGGTTTTTTTCCTTTGAAATAGACTTTTTTTTCCCTGTGCTCAATTCACAAAGGAAGCCAGGTTTATTCATGCATTATTCCTGGAGTTTACAGGCACATTCAACAAGCTAGAATAGCTGAAGCAGTTTCTGCTCATGGCTGTACATGCTGCTTTCTTTGGGAAGTTAATACAACCACCGTGGTGATGGCCAAATGGGATGTGCATTGGTTGCTTCACCACTGTTTATAATGCATTATATTAATGTAGCTTGACACTGGTTTAATTTACAGCATAATACTGGTCTGTAAGCTGCAGCTGTTCACAAGTAGATCCATTCCCATTCATCCACCTCTCTAGTGAAGGCAGTAATTCCTGGGAATCCAGCAGGATACAGCTTCAGTCAGTCCAATGTAATCTGCTGTCACATCTCTCAGTGCTTCTGTCCATCTGCATCTCCATGGTGACTCCTGGTTTTGATGGCCACTCAGAAGTATGACTAGAAAGATCTTTGGCTGGAGCTCACACCACACCGTAAGATAAATAAGTGCTTATGAGTTAGGGGCTTACATGGAGGTAGTCTCCTGTAGCTTTTCCACATTTCAGTGAGCTGGGTAACTTGGTAGAACAGAGCTTTTGGTCATTCACAATTGAATTATTTCATTTAGGAGAGAAGACAATGGATCTATACAGTAGCTTCTCTTCAACAAAAATGGCCTTGCTATTTAGGTGTTATCTAGATGTCCTACATAAAAGTTGGAACAGGCCCAAACATCATATGACTCAAAAAAAAAGAAATTGCTTTAAAATTTTACTTGTTTCTTTAGAGGATGATTTATTTTTTTATGAGGTGGTGGGAAAAAGGAAGGAGCTATATGACAGGGAAAGAGACAGAGACATTTTTGTTTTAGGACTGTCTGAGAAAAGTCTCACAGAAGTTTTTTTTTCCACAAACCAACTTGTTTTAAAAATTGAAAGTATATTTTATTGTTCTTGCCATATCTATCAGGCTATGCTGAAGGAACAGCAATACATGCCTGTGTACATTGATACTGGATTATATCAGACCTCTGTAAAATTTACAGATTCCTCCTGAAATCACAGGTACACCTGACTGTAATCTCCATCTCGTATATTAGGCTAATTTACTTTCTCCTTTGTTGTCTTATTTCCATTTTGGATTGAGATTTTCTGGGAAGGGAGAAGGTGCTAACAGCGCAAAATGACAGGCTGGCTTCTTTTCAAAAGATGCTTCATAACACAATAGGATGGGAGCAGCTTTTGAAATCCTATTCATTCTGGCTTCTTGACACAGGCTTGGGGTCTGCAACAATAAGCATCCCCTGAGATAGAACAAAAGAACTGTTGTTCCAGCACAGTCCTTTAAAACACAAAGTTTTGGTGAATGTGGAGGGAGCTTGAGCAGGGAAGAACAAGACAATCTCTCCTAAGATAGGTTACTTTCTTACTGAAATAAACCACAGAATGAAGGAGGGCAGGAGAAACTGTGTACTGTGTGCAGTTCTTGAGCCCCCAACACAGGAAGGACATAGAAGTGTGGAGCGGGTCCAGAGGAGGGCCATGAAAATGATCAGAGGGCAGCAGCAGCTCTGCTATGAGGACAGGCTGAGAGAGTTGGGGCTCTTCAATCTGGAGAAGAGAAGGCTTGGAGGAGACTTTATAATAGCCTTCCAGTATCTGAAGGGGTCCTACAGGAAGGCTGGGGAGGGACTATTTACAAGGTCTTGTAAAGGACAAGGGGCATGGGTTTAAACTGGCAGAGGAGAGATTTAGACTGGATGTTAGGAGGAAGTTCTTTCCACTGAGGGTGGTGAGGCACTGCCACAGGTTGCCCAGGGAGGTTGTGGTTGCTCCCTCCCTGGAGGTGTTCAAGGCCAGGTTGGAGGAGGCCTTGAGTGACCTGTACTAGTGGGAGGTGTCCCTGCCTATGGCAGGGGGCTGGAACTAGATGATCCTTGAGGTCGCTTCCAACCTTACCATTCTATATTCTAAACCATGATTCAATAACTTAGGAGTGCAGTCCCATCTTGGAGAAATGAAGTCTAAGCCTGTAGAGCAACACAACACAGTACATCAGTGACATGCAAAAAGCTGTACTTGTTTTCACATGTGTTCCCATGCATTGTGAAAGTGTAAGGAGACTGCAAAAGAAACACAGAAGCTTGAGTGCATTTGCTATAGGTCTTCCCATGCCCATGAAGAATGAAGCATCATAGTAGGAATCTACTGGAGAAACTTGCTATCTTACTAGTTCTGGAGCAGCAGCCCTTGTGTCTTGTGGGCTTGCTTGTGTAAGGAGGACATAGGTGCAGTTTTTCCTTGCAGCGTGACAGTCTGTTGTAGTTTAATCTGCAACATTAATCTGCAAGATTAAAAGCAGTATACATTTGTAGAGGTCGTGAGAATTGTCACCAAGGTTGTGAGGAGTGCAAACCTTTGTTCTAAAATACCAGTTTAGGGTTTGTTTGGGTTTTTTTATATGCATTAATTGACAAGACAACAGGATTGTGCCACCTAGCAATAAAACACCAGGCTGGAATGTGTTATTTGATTGAATTTAAATTTTTTTTCTCTCTCTCTCCTCACTATATGAAACTTGTTTTCTGCTCTTTTTTTCATCCTTTTTTTCCCCAATAAGTGAAGGTGTCAATTCTCACTAAGTGTTAGGAGATCTCAAGTTTAAAATCTGTAAATGAAAGGTATTCAGGTGCTTCTCTTGTCATTATTAGCACATCACTTCTGTATTAGATGATTAAAACTCAGTCAAACCATGAAATATCATTTAAAAATAAACAAGAATATGAACCATTTTGCTAGGTTGCAAAAAGCCAGAATGGTGCCACATCTACACATTTTTTTATCACCTCCAGGGACAGAGATTCACCACCTCTCTGGGCAGCCAGCTCCAGTGCCTGACCACTCTTCCAGCAAAGAAACACTTCCTAATATCCAATATAACCCTCCCACTGAGGCCATTTCCTCTTATGCTAGAGCAACACCCACCTCACTACAGCCTCCTTTCAGGGAATTGTAGAGAACAATAAGGTCTCTCAGCCTTTTGTTGGTCAGACTAAACAACCTCAGTTCCCTCAGCTGCTCCTCATAAGACTTGTTCTCTAGACCCTTTGCTAGCTTTTTTGCTCTTCTCTGGACATGTTCCAACAACTCAATGTCCTTCTTGTAGTAAGTAGCCCCAAACTGAACACGATATTCAAGGTGCAGCCTCATCAGTGCCAAGTACAGGATCGCAATCACTTCCCAGCTCCTGCTGGCCATACTATTCCTGATGCAGGCCAGGATGCCGTTGGCCTTTGGCCACCTGAGCATGTTGCTGGTTCATGTTCAGCCAGCTGTCAGTCAACACCCCGCAGGTTTTTCTCTGCCAGGCAGCTTTCCAGCCATTCTGCCCCAAGCCTGTATCGTTGCATGTGGTTGTGGCCCAAGTGAGCACCTGGCCTTGTTAAAACTCGTACAACTGACCTTGGCCCATCAATTCAGCCTGTCCCTCTGCAGAGCCTTCCTACCTTCAAGCAGATCAGCTCTCCCACCCAATTTCCTGTCATCTGCAGCCTTACCAAGGGTGCATGCAATCCCCTCATCCAGATCATTGACAAAGATACTAAGGAGAACTGGCCCCAAAATCAAGCCCTGGAGAAGACCACTTGCAATCTATGGCAGCTGTCCCCCTCTCCAATTAGAAGATACAACTAGATAACAGCAACAGCCTCCAGTTGATTTCTTAGACTCCTGTAGTTTGGCTTCTTGTGTAATCCAGGGCAATTCCAAATTAAATTTGGCTCAGGGAATCAAACCAGAACAGTGACTGCAAAGATCCTTGTGCATCCTGTTCTAGTAGCTTTCTCAGTAAATGCTCTTGTTTCTATCACAAAGACCAGAGGATCCCTATAACTCAGAAAAATAGTGATTGTCTGATGGCAGCTCTGTAATTTTAATTCTTAAGGTTTATTTTTTTTACCTTAGATCTTGTACTGCTGTGACAGTTTGTGAAAGTTTCATAGCTTGGGGACTGATTACAAATCTATAGTTAATTGGGTTGGTTTTTTTGGTGATCAGGAAAGGGAGAAGGCTGTGGAAATCTGGTGATTTTGTGCACATTTTAATGGAGCTTTTAAAGAGCTAAGTAAAAGATGATATATTTCTTTCTAACTGGTAAATTTGCTTGATTGTTGCAATTGATAAAGTGCCTTTCATTCTGTTGTTGACTCCTGGTTTTAAGCTACAGTGGCTACTTATACAGGAAGGCATAGGCAAAGCTACCATTATTCCTGTGTGAAAACTTTTAAATTTAGTTGGCAACTACTAACAGCAGAAATAAACCATACTGCTTTACTCCCAGTATTCAGAACAGCAAAAGCAGGTAAAAGCCAGTTAAAATTTGAAGCTTAGCCACATGGTGTATTTTTGAGAACCCCAGCTGTTTGAGGTGTGAGAACATCTGTGATTGTCAACAGCTCATTAGAAAATTGCTGGCAATAAAAAAATGCCAGCCCCCCTCTTCCCCAAAGCAATTGGATTCCTGATGGTCTCTCTATCCCCAGTATCATTTTACTTCCTTCGCAAAGAGGCAAAATTTGCAACAAAATTTTCTTCTGCGTTTCCCTCATGGTACAATGATCTAACATCATTATTCACTCCTTCCTTACACCAGATTTGAATATGCCATTGTTTCTCAGACAATAAAAACATCGTTTGCCGAGCAGTCATCACATACATTAAATCTTTGCCATATGTGTCTTGCATTCCTGTGTCATATTCCTTGGACAGAGCCTGGGTAAATTCCTTTAGCTCTATTTTTGACATGATGGTTGTAATAACTGAGAAAGCTCCCATTCATAAATGGTCAAAACACTAAGTTAATACTTTATCAGCATACTTTGCACTAGTTTTATGATTGTGGTCTCTGGTGTGGGACTGTCTAGCAGTTTGCACATTATATCAAAAGTATGCTGAAGCCATGAGTAAAGAAGCATTTTTAGGCTTACATTTAGATTAAGAAAAAAACAATTAGCATGCTCCATCAGACCTGTCTGTAAAGGGAACCTACTACAGACTATAAATCTGGCTGCAGGATCTTCTTGGGCTTTACAGGTCTCTTGCTGCTTGGATTCATCTTCTCTTTGAATTTTTGGCTGCCTGCAGCAGAATTTCCATTGCTAGTGTTGTCTCTGTGACACATAGTAGAGGGGTAGGAGAATAGCCTACTATTTAGTATCTCTTCTTCACATGTTTCTGCAGCTCCTCCTTATTTGGCTTTAGACCTGAGGCTGAGATCACACATGTGTAGAATAAAATCTGCAGAAACATGTTGCTCAACTATATTTAGTGTCAGCATTTCAAAGTGCCAAATCACATTGTGGGGTTTCAGTATCACCTTGCTGCATCACAGACTACTATTCCCTACTATCTACTTCTTGCAGCATTTGCGTAATATTTATAAATACTTTCACAGATGAATGTGCAGTTTTAGCTGCAGGATGTCGATGGCATTGACCTATCATATAAAAACACTGATTCTGAGTGGTAGACTTCACTATTAGACATTTGAAATGAGCCAATTACAAAAACAAAGAGAGTTTAACATGACATTAGTTCATTGTTTTTATCCTCAGCAGTTCTTCGTAGACTCTCTTCATAATTAAGGGCTTTACTGAGTAAATAAGGTTCCCAGCAGTCACCTTGGGTTAACAGCACAAGAAACTCCCCTTTACTAACCACATGTTCAATCCCTTTGTGTCTTCCCTATATATAAGTCCGTGTTCAATTTGCTTAAATGAATTACTGTGGACTTGGAAGAAATCTAACCAGGCTTTATTTAAAAGTACAGTGGTGCATGCAGTCTCCATCTGAAATTAGGGCCATGTTGTATGAATTATCATATGAACACAAATTAAGAGAAATCCTCTGCACTGATGAGTAAATAGTCTTGTTGTCAAGACAAAGAATGGGAGAAAGGAGTAGTGTTGTCTCTACTGCCTGCTCTGCATGCACAGATTGTGACTTACCTAAAGTGTCGCAGAGAATGTGTTACAACATCTAGAACTGAGCTTTCAGGTATCAGAATACACTGCCTTCATTACAGAATTGACCTCTGTCTTGTCAGTCTTTATGAACTCTGCAATCATTTGCTATTGGTACTGTGCCAAGATGTGCATTGTCATAGATGCAATATAGCTAATGTTAAACAGAACTGTATTTCTCTTTCCCTGCAACTGTCTTAGAGAAAAAGCATATTTTACCTTCCTGATATACAAACTGCATCCTTGCCACACTGGTAGAAAAGAAAGGATCGTTTTACTATGTTCATGTTTCAAAGCTCCTGTCTGTTTTAGCATCTCTTAGCAGCCTCCATCCATTTCTAGAAAAATCTTTGTGGTAATGATGTAAATATGTTTGCAAATGTCATGCTGCACAACTTGGTTGTGTGCTTTGACTTTTGAGAATAGTTTTTTTCTTCCTTTACATTCCATTGAGCCTGCCATGTATTTTGGATATGCTCTTAAGTGAGTATCTTGGATGTAGAGAAGTGACTAAAAACTCAGTAGATGTAGAATGTTGACAGATGTGCTCTGAGGAATCCGGCCATGGTGTATAAGGCATCACCATCTCTTTCCTGTCCATGCCATCCATCCACCCAAGGTTACCAACACTACAGCAGACCTGACAAAATCAAATGTAGGGGAGCGTGCTTCAGTCTTTTCAGTGCAGAGACCAGGCACTTAAATCAAACCTAACCTTTTCTGACAATATAGGCTGAACCACCAAGCTTCACACCATTCTGTGGTATCAGCTCTCCTGTAGGAGAAGTGTCCAAAGGCTTGGCACAGCAGAGGGGCACAGTGTGTCTAAAAGGCAGCTAAGGGGAAAGACCTTGTAAAATCAAGTGCAGTGAGATCTCTGATAAACAACAGGTTTGAAAACATGCAGTGGGAACATTTTTTGAGAGCACTTGCAGGCATCGTGTAGTATTGGATGCCATATGAAGCTCAGAGGCTGTATGCCTTTTGTGCTGTAATTTGTACCTCACTCTTAATGAACTGGGTTGTAATCTCTCAAGACAGAGAAGATATTCCTGTAAAATAAGATTCTAAAATGTTACATTTTTCAGTGAAATCTGTGGGATTTGCAGATCAGAAGAGACTGTCAAGGCATTTCTAAATACTGGGTTGATATCTTTAGCAAAAAAGATCTCATTTCCAGATTTGGGATTTATTTTTGCATGAAAAATAATGACAATGCAGAGGTGGCTCATTAAATATTTTACAAAAGGAGAAAATACTGCTGCTGTCTGTGCTTGGGTGATGTTTTGTGGTTTGTTTTTTTCTTCTGGGAATGGGAGGGAACGGAAAAGAAAATTAGAAAGACGTTTTAAAATGTCAATTCTAGTTCAAAAGTTACACAAGCAAACACGCTTGACCAAGATGATGAATTGTAAAGTTTGATATCCCA
>VWYK01034571.1:6407-36752 GCA_013399775.1 Semnornis frantzii
CCGCCACACCAGCCTAGCTCAACCACCACAACATCCATTCTCCTGCCTGCCTCTGTGCAATCCAAAGCTGTGTTGAGGTCTCATCTACGCAGCTGTAGCCACTCCTTTCTCATATCTGATCAAGGCAAGTGCTGAGCACCTGCAAAGTGTTGCTCTCCTCCTAATACCACTTTCTGCTTGATTTGTACTGCTGAAAATCAGTATGTGAAATGTGTCTGCTACATGAAGCCTCCTCCCTTGCCCAGATAGAATGAAATTAAGGGCTGTCTGTACGTCACTGCTCTAGGCCACAGGCACCTGCAGGAAGACTCAAATCACCCATGACATCACCACGAGCTCATATGGGCAGGCAAGGCTGTCAGAGGAAGCCATAAAGAGCAATGAGAGACACAAGCCTGGTACTAAGAGCATACAGGGCACTTCACAGCACAATCAAACAGGTATTGTCAGACCCAGCTGGTTAGAGGGAAGAGAGCAACTCCCTAAGGCCCATCAAGATGTATGGCTGGGGCTGGGCAGTTTGCAGGCTTTTGCAGCAGATGCTGCCTCCCCTTGTGCATAGCATACCCCCTTAGCATCTCCCCTTGACATCTTTTAATTTCTTGTTTCTTCAGCTCACACACCTCTGAGCACTCCCCTCCGAGCTCAGAACCACAGAACTGACAGCACTGGCAGAACACCACTGGAACTGGAAGTGTCTCTAGAGAAGGACTCATCAGGAGTTTGGCTGGAGCAGCCTCTCCATGGTCTCTCTCAACTAATACACTGTTTCCCTGCCCTGTGAGAGCATGTGGGGACACGACACAGCCCCGGGGCAGCACAGCTGAAACCTTTTACAGAGCTCCAGCCATCTTTTGGCCTTTTGCTCCTGCTGGGGTGTACAGAGGGCTGGCATTGCTCTTACTGCCTGGGCTCATCAGAAACTCTACAATCATCTGCACTATTGAACTTTCCTTGAGTGAGCTTGCTGTAGGTACCAGCAAACTTGGAGTATTTTACACCCATTAGAAATGTTATCATCATTTTTCCTGGTTTTACTTGCTTTCATTGTTTCTTCTTGTCAGCCTTCAGTGCTTGAAGAAACATCTCTCTTCACAGACCTAAAGGCCCCGCTAGGAGTCTGCTCCAGCACAAGTTTCCTATGGGGTTACAGCCTTCTTCAGACATCCACCTGCTCCTTCAGAGTCCTCCACGGGCTGTGGGTGGATATTACTTCACTATTAACCTCCATGGGCTGCTTGGGAGCAGTCTGCCTCACCATGTCCTTCACCATGGGCTGTAGAGAAAGATTTCTCTCTCTCCTTCAGCACCTGGAGCACCTCCTCCCCTTCCTTCTTCACCAACCTTGGTGTCTGCAGAGTTGTGTCTCACATATTCTCACTCTTTTCTCTGGCTAAAGTTGCTGTTGCACTATTCCCTGACACACACACCCCACACCTGACACCCCACTTCTTTAATCTATTATCACAGAGGCACTACCATCATTACTGATGGGCTCAGCCTTGGCCAGTGGTGGGTCCATCTTGGAGCCAGCTGGCATTGGCTTTATTTAAGATGGGTGAAGCTTCTAACACCTTCCTACAGAAGCCTCCCCTGTAGCCCCTGATGCTAATAAAACACTGTCATATTAATCTAATACACCTGCTCTGGGGGGTTGGACTCAATGATTTCTGGAGGTTCTTTCCAACTCCTAACACTCTGTGATTCTGCAATAGCAGTGTTAATTTAGGTACCAGAGTTTCCTCTGCAAGCAGGCTGGAGAAAACTGTGGCAGGAAAGGTGGCAAGAAGGTGGCAGAAACGTGGCAAGAAGCAGTTCAGCAGAGTGTGGGGCCTCACCAGTTCAGCACCAGTGTGGGGCCTCTGCTCTGCCGCAGCCCAACCCAAACCTCTTGCACCATTTGTTTGCATTAACCCCATCATTTACTAAGTGATTGGCACAGGTACAGGGGTAATCACTGCACAAAAAGGGCAGCACTTTTCACGTGTGGGACAGTAAAATGCAGGCTGGTCCAGTGGCTACAGTAGAAGAGAACTGAACAAGTTGATTGCAAGGGAGGAGAGGCATTCTGCATGGCCCATCGAAAAAAAATGGTAGAGTAGAAGGCAGCTGCAACCTGGATGCAGAGCTAGAGTGCATTATCTGGGATTTCTGGACAAGGCAGCTGCCCCTACATATCATGTTCCTGCTGCTGTTTGAGCACATTACCTCTCTCCTTTTGTGTAGAGTGACAGAAAGAAGTTACTGAAAGAGGTAATGGTCAAAAGGCTTCCTTATCACGTGTCCCAGGGTCTTTGAGCTAACCACAAAGTCTTCTGCTCTGGCCTTATTATACCACTACACTTTGTGTAGGTTAGGTGAATAATGCATACCTGTACAGAAGCTTCAGCAAAGCAGTACTTCAGAGGGCACGGATCAGGTCAGAAATCAGGCATCCAGCAGGGCACAGCAAATTTATCTCAGGCAGTGCCTTCATCCTACACAGGACAGCAGGTGCCAGTGTGGGCAGAGAGGGCTGGCACAGGCTCAATATTGATGAGAGGCTTGTGGCTGCATATTTTGATGCTTTTTGGCTCATAATGCTTTTCTAAAGGACCTCATTGCCTACACAAAGCTCTTCCAAGCTTAACCCCAAGCATCTAATTTTTTAGCATCTGGCTTTTTTAAACTGCTTTGAAAAAATAAGCAAATAAATAAATAGAGCAGCAACATTCACATAAATGAATGATTTATTTGCAACTTCAGTTTTATTTTCATAGTTTTTTGATTGATATTAGTACACTTGACAGGTCCAATTTATATGCAAATCAGCTTACATTCACAATGCAAAGAAGGAAAACGTTTCTCACGCTTTGCAAATCTTACACCCTACATATGACTACATTATGTGCAGTCATATGTTCCTCAAAAGCATCAGTTTTCATCACATGTCACTTGTCTGTGCTATCCATTAACCTCACAGAGATCTCAGGGCTTGGGGAATGATCCATTTTTGTGGGGATGCATGAAATTAAGAGTGGGCTCTGCTGTACTGCAGATGTGCAATCATTGTACACTATGGGCTCTTGCAGTGTATGTGTGCGTGCCAGATGTGAGAAGACCACAAATGAGGACACCAGATTTTCCATTTCCTGCTTCAGGCTGTTTTCTGCTGTACCTTTACTTCCAGCTCTGATGGGTGCCAGAAGAACTTTCTTAGAAAGAGTGACTCTGCTGGACAGCTTTTGTCCCTGCGTATCACAGGCTTTGCAAACTGAGATGAGGAAAGAGTCCAAGATCTCTCCTGTAAATATTTACATAGATACAGCATAGTCACTGCTCTTAAATCAGAAGGGGGAAATGGCGTATGGAAATAAGGTCTCTGTGTTCAGAAAGACCTGGAAGGAAAAGAAAAAGAATGGCTCTGATGGCTTCTCCAGGGTTTGCCACCAGGGACGTGGTAGCAAGTGTTGTGTTCTCAGGAAGGTCCTGATCTAAAGCCTCATGACATCAACGGATAAAATCCCTCTGGTGCTAAAAAGTTTTGGCTAAGAACTACTCTCTTTCCTGTTCGTATATGTAAAAAAAAATTCCCATCACCAGCCAGGCTATTCAGTGTCTGTCTTCTGCTCCTTCTTTATGGTTATCATTAACAGAGTTTCAGGACAGACCTGGACAGTAAGCACACTATTCACATGAACAATACCTGAAGCAGGGAAAAACAAGTAGCAGCAGGTGCTGAGGAAACATGATGTGTTCTTTAATCAATCAAACTCTCTTTTGAGGCATTTATCCAATATTCCTTTCTCTTATTCTGTGACAGTGGAGAGTTCCCAAACAAACCATGATTTGAAGAAGTGGTGCTGTTAGATGGCCCACGCATGGGCCTGGGAATCAGAAAGCTGGAGCCTTGTGGCTTTGGGGAAGCCACAAAATCCTCCTTGCTCAACTTCCCTATCGTGGGAAAGGGAGAGTTTGCTGTTCACTTACCTCGGAAGGCTGTGGTGAATATTGAGAACAGTTTTGGAAAACATTCTGGCAGCCTTTAATTTTAGCAAAAAAAGCCTGTTACAAAATAAACCAAAATCAACAAGTAAGATTTCTTCCAACCAAAAACTTCCCCAAAAAAGAAGGTATATATTTATACTGACACCCAAGATGTATATTTATATCTAATGACTGGCACCTCCTGTGTAAACAGTCATATTTTTCCTGTGTCAGCTCCCAGCACAGTCATGTAGGTTGTGGAAAACTGTGTTGTCCTTGGTCACGGCTTGCTGCTACCAGCCCCCACCACTCTGGAGGTCTCTGCTCCTGTAAAATAACAGGGAGGGACTGAATCAGTGAAGAATTTTGGTCGGAATCCCAGGTTGCTGACTTCTTTGCAAGACAGTGGCACCTCCTAAGTGAAGTTGCTCTTGGTAAGTTCGAAGACCACACCAAGATGGGCAGGAATGTTAATCTGCTAGAAGCAAGGAAGGCTATGCAGAGGGATTTGGACAGGCTGTATCAATGAGTTCTATAAGGCTAAGTGTCAGGTCCCACACTTCCATCACAACAATCCCATCCAGTGCTATAGGCTTGGGGAAAAGTGGCTGAAAAGTTGCTTGTAGAGGGTTCTGGGAATACTGTCTGACAGCCAACTGAATATGAGCCAGCAGCGTGTTCAGGTGGCCAAAGTGGCCAACAGCATCCTGGCTTCTATCAGGAATAGTGTGGCCAGCAGAAGCAGCAGAGATCTCGCCCCTTCACTTTACACTGGTGAATCCGCACCTCAAGTTGTGTGTTCAGTTTTGAGTCCCTCATTGCAAGAAAGACATTGAGGTGCTGGAGCACGTCAGAAGAGGGCAAAGAGGCTGGTGAGGGGTCTCGTTGAGGAGTTGCTGGGGGAGCTGCGGTTGTTTAGCTTGGAGAAGAGGGGACTGAGGGGAGACATCATCGCCTTCTACAGCTACCTGAAAGGAGGTTGCAGTGAGGTGTGGGTCAATCTCTTCTTACAGATGTGTGATGGAACAAGAGGAAATGTCCTCAAGTTATGTCATGGGAGGTTTACAATATCAGGAAATATTTCTTTGCTGAAAGGGTCATTGGACCCTAGAACAGGCTACCTAGGGAGATGCTGGAGTCACTATCCCTAGAGGTGCTTAAAAGATGGCTGTATTGTGCACTTAGGGACATGATCTAACAGTTGTGTACAGGGAGATGCTAGGTTATGGCTGAACTCTGTGATCTTAATGCCTTTTCCAACCAAACTATGCTATGATGCTATGATAAACTCCCAGTGCTATTCTCCTCAGCACAGCCCCATGGGAAGCTGGAGGCCTGCGGCCCTCGCCCGCAGCTCCCCATGACAAGGACCTCAGGCGTTGTCCCTCGCCATCCCCCTCCGTCAGCCCCAGCGAGGGGCCCCCGCGCCGCAGGACTACAATTCCTAGCAGGCCATGGGAAGGTACGGAGGGAGCGCGGCGGGACGCATGCGCACTGAGCCGCTCCAGCATGGCTACGGTGCTGTCCCGGGCGCTGAAGCTGCCGGGTAAGGGGTCCGCGCCCGCGGGAGTGGGGGATATTTCGGGCCGCCTGGCGCCGAACGTGACCAGGCCGAGCCGGGGCGGCCACGCCCGGGTCTGCTTTCTGGGGCGGCGAGGCGCGATTGCCACTGGCCGAGGCAGTGGGGTGCGTTGCCATGGTGATATGGTGATGTGGTGATGTGGGACGAGGCCCAGCGCTGGGGTGAGGGGACAGGCCTGGCCGCCCTGGGATCCCAGGCGTTGCGAGGGTGCCTGCGGCCTTTGCCTGAGTCCCTTTGGTGGAGGTAAGGCAGCAGGGAACGGGGCAGCGCCTCGGGGCTCTGGAGGCGTTGTTTGACGGTGGGTCGTCCGGGCCTGGCCGCAGCCCTCTGAGGAGCCGCGTCCGGACGTAGCGGGAGAATGCGCCGGGTCCCGCAGGCCGCGCAGAAGTGGGCGCAGGGCTCGGGGCAGCCGCCACCACCGCCAGAAAGCATTAACCCCTTTATGTTTCATTCTTGATGGGTTTTACCCCCGAAAGCCAAAACAGGAGTTCGATAAGTGCCACTGCAGTTACCCAGGTAAATGTTTCAAGTTTGCCTACCGCTACTCTTCGAGCCAGAGATCTTCAGCGAGATGAAAAGCTATTCAAGCATAAGGGACTATTGTGTTGGGAAACAGGATCTTTCAAAGATAAGGCAGTGAGCAGCAGTCCAACAACCAAACCATTCTCTTCAGCCAGAAGATTAGAAAGGACTGAAACTGCATTGTGAAAGCAGACCTTGAAAGCAGATTGGAGACAGTGCCAATCCACCTGGCTGCATTAACCCAATGAGAGAGTGCCTCGTTGGCCTTTATGACCGTGGTTTGCTTTCAGGACAACCATGGGACAGAGACAGGGCCCAGCTATGCGCTGCTGGACTGTAGTCCTGCAGTGCTCCAGTCTGTGAAGCTGCACTGAGTGGGAAGCTCATGTACTTCCCCCCTCCATTGATCCATAAAGATTTTAGCAATGTCTCCAGGGCCCTTCCCACGAGGTATTCGTAAGCTGTACCAGGAGTCAATATTTTCAGTTTGTGTAGTGCCTGTTAGATCTCATTCAAAGAACTTCTGTTTGCAGATCAATTTATTTCTGGTTATGTATGTGTATGTTTGCTTGAATGGGAAGGAATGCATTTTACGTGAAGTTTATTTAGGACAAGTGTGAACTGCTGAATCTAAGCATGTGTATATTCCCACTAGGGAACTGTACAATAACAAGTACAGATCTCTTCTGGGACCTTTGCAACTAGCATGATCTATTCAGTATCTGCTGATGGGAGGCACTGATTTGAAAAAGAGCACAGGCCTGGCAAGTATAGTTAAGAAAACAGTTCTTTCATCAGTCCATAGGTTAAATTGCTTGTATCATACCTCGTTTGTGCAGTTAACTCTCAAAAAATGAAGCTTTCAGCAGCAATGAGAAAGCAGAAAGCCTGTTAGAGCTATTTTTTTTCCTGCTGCATCTCATACACTTAATTACATCAATATGTGGCAATTTGTTTCCCCATGGGCTTAGTGATATGTCTGCAGTACCCAGTGACTGGTGCCTGCTAACTGCCAGCTGGTGAAAAAAAAACAAAAAAGAAAAAGAAAAAAAAAACAAACCAAAACACCAGAACATGAAGTGAATACAAAGAATTGGAACCAGTCATCAATGTAATAATGCACAGAAAATGGTACTCATCTGAAGTCCAAAAATCTGCTCTTTTCGCTCCAAAGTTAATGCAAATAAAAGCTTTCCCAGTAAGTCAAAAGCAGAAAAAAAAAAAAAAAAAAAAAAAATTACAAGGCTTATCTTTCAAGCCATCAGCACCAGAAATTAATATTCCATTATAAGGGGGGACCTGATTCCAACACAGGTCACCTCACAGATGCCTCCTTTCCAAATCAGGATCACATGATGCATCCTTTCTTCTCTGAAGGGTCACATTCTTCTACTGCAATACTTGCATGAGCTGCCCATGCAAAAACTACTATTAGGCAAATGCACAAGGGATTTTGAAAGTCAGGCATTGCAGTTTAGAGTTCAACTACTCCTTGTGGGACATTTTTCTCCCTCTTCAGTATTTGTTTTTTTCTTCCAATGGCTGTAAAAAAAGATCCAGGGTGACCCAACCGGTAATAGACCATGAACAACAGTTCCACAGGTTGATTGTAACCACAGGCCACTGATTAGAAACCTCTCTTTTCTCACTGATGCCATGTTAAAAAAGGAATACAGTTTAGAGCAGATCAAAACAGAAGTGTTTTGTTTACCTACAGGAAAGAACACAGAGCAGCTGGGAAATTGACTTTGCTGATAAGAACTCAGTCCCTGTAAAGTGGATGCAAGGTTTATGTACACTTAGAGTCCCGTATGCAAAAAGATCGATAACAAAGTATGAGTTAAACAAATCTATTACATACACGGAGCCATAGAACTGCTCAAGGCAGGTCTAGAGACTGATTGCTTTAGCACAGGTACTAATTTATCATGAAGGTTACACAGTGATTATTGTTTCAAGTGAGATAGTGTGAGAGTTTGACCAAAAGGCCAACTTGGATCGACCCATGTGTCCCGATCTGATGTTGGAAAGCTGAAAACTGCATTAGGAGTATTGACTTTTCTGACAGCTGATCACTTGCAACAGAGGCAGTTTTAGCTTTTTCTTGATGGGAAGTATCTTCCCTCAACTTTAGCCCTGCTGTTGACTAGAAATGAAAGAATTTGACTTTAGGAACACTTCTCAATAAATCATAGTTCTCTAAAAGGTGTGAGGCTGCCCTTGTTTTCACAAATTCTTTACCACTATTTATGTCTCTCTATTTATGCTTTTCTGGTAAAAAATCATTTGGGAATGATTGGTGGAAAGCAGGTGTGGTATCCCACAGCAAGCGACCTAAAGCTCAACTAAGAGTCTGTTCCTTCTGCTCTGTCTCTAGCCAGGTGAATCATGAGTTATGTATTCTCTGCACCACAGAACAGCCTCAGAAGGCTGGGCCAAACATGTCCTTAAAATACCTCCAGTGCATTCCCAAAAACATTCACACAGCTATTGTTAGGACTCTATACAAACAATGGGAGATGGGCACTTGAATCCTCTGAGGTTAAATTTTATGCCTGACCTTACTGAGTGGCTATGCCTGGTGAGAGTGCTAGCTAACTTTTTAAAGGAAAGACAGAGAGAAGGAATGCCACTTTCTAGCTCCTGGTCAGTTAGATGTGGAATAAACTCTCTGCTTTACATCTCTCCTGTAACTCAATAAATCTTTTCCTATGTAGGTCACCAAAAGCTGTAAGTCATTACTGTTTAGTAACCTAGCCTCTGGTCAGTGGTTCTCAGCAGAAAAGTGTTCCTGGTACCCATTGTGGTTGACACCACTGTCACTGTTGCCACTATCTCCCTTATCTTCCAATATCTTGCCAGTTCGAGTGAGTGAACCCTAGTTTGGATTTGAATCCTAGAGATCCAGAACAAAACTGTTGCAGATAAAGCTTGTTCCTATCAATGGAAGGATGAACAGCAGTTTTCAGTCTCCAATATAAATGATTAAATAAGTCACAGTACATCTGAAGTGTATCTTGTTGAGTTGTTTTGCTCAAAGCATACTGGTTTCTACAACCAGGAGCAGTCTGCTTAACTTAACTGCCTAACTTTGGCTTCCCAAACTAAATACCATTTGCTCTTGGGCCAGCAGCATTTGCTTTTGATACCACTCTGACCTGACTTGAGCTGGCACATCTGGATCTGTAGTGAGAAGCTGCAAATACCCTGCCAGCGAGTCCTCTCTGGAATTTGTTTTTGCTGAGTACCCTTTCATCAACTTGTCAGCGCAACTCTCTGTGTAGGCATCTGGGAAATCCACCCTGCGCTGTCACTGCAGTCTCTGAGCAGATCGCTGTGTGTCACTGAGGTCAGTGGACTTCTGTGCTGCTCACAGGATGGAGTCAACATTATCAAGACTTCCTGAAAAGCCCACATTTGCATGCTTGTTTAGGACAGATTGTTGGTTGATGAAAAACTCCACATGAACTGGCAATGTGGTCTTGCAGGCTAGAAGGCCAACGGTGTCCTGGGCTACCTCAAAAGGCCCGTGACCAGCAGGCCAAGTGAGGTGAGTCTTCCTCTCTGCTCTGTTTTCATGAGACCCCACCTGGAGTACTGTGTCCAGTTCTGGTGCCTCCAGCTCAAGAAGGACATTGGACTGTTGGAGCAGGTCCAGAGGAGGCCACAAAGATGCTCAGAGGGCTGGAACATCTCCCTTATGGGGACAGGCTTAGAGCACTGGGATTGTTCAACCTGGAGAAGAGAAGGCTCCAGAGAGATCTTGCAGCAGCTGTCCAGTACCTGAAGGGGGCCTACGAGAACACTGGGGAGGGAACTTTCTGCAAGGGCTTGTAGTGATAGGACGAGGGAGGTTGGAATGAAGCTGGAAAAGGGCAGATTTAGACAGGATATTAGAAAGAAATCCTCGACAGTGAGGGTAGTGAGATGCTGAAGGAGGCTGCCCAGGGAGATTGTCCCCCTTCCTGGAAGTGTTCAAGGGCCAGGTTGGACAGGGCTTTCATCAGCCTCGTCTAGCAGAAGGTGTCCCTGCCCATCACATGGGGGTTGTACCTAGATCATCTTTAAAGTCTCTTCCAACCCAAACCGTGCAATGATTTTATGATCTGTGTGAAGCAATGCAGTCTCTCACAGGGATAAACTGGGCTATCCCACGAGAATATATTATCTTTTAGCTATGTGCTCTGCCTCCACAACAAACAGCTTTTTGGATTGTTTATATGTGCTGGATTTTTTTTTTTAATTTTTAACTTCATGTTTTTGTAGAGGCCCCTAATTCAAAAGGGAAGGGTCTGATATATTGTTGGACATCTTTTTTTCCCCCACTGTTCAGTGTGGGTGGGTTGTGCTGGCTGCTCCACTTAATGTGGGATATGTGGGCTTTAGGAGGATTGACTGGATACCATTTATATGCAGTACAGAAAGGGGAAGTGAAAATTCTTTTGTGGGGTGAGAAATGAGAAAAAAAAAATGAAATGCCTGTGGTGCAAAATAGATTCTAGTTGCTGCAAACTAGGTGTGTTGCACTAGTTAGGTACTATGGTACATCTGTAGCTGAGTCTTGCTTTTCCTGAGAAAACCAGAAGTAAGGCACATTATCATATGCAGGAAAAATAATCATAAAAGCCCTTAAATTTCTTCTCTGTAAAGCCTTCCCATTACCTTAGTCTCTGAAAATGGTTACAGCTTGCTTATTTTTGCTTATTATTTATGCCTTGCATGTATCACTTCAGGCATCTTTGGGCACAAGTTAGCTGCTGTTTCAGGTCAGCTTTAGGCAAAGGGAAATGAAGCATATCTGGAATAGCAAAGTCCCACCTTGGAACAGGAGAAAGAGAGAAACAGACTGAGCCTCAGCAATCACTAGAGCAGTGGCCATGGCTCCATGCCCAGCCTAGTGGCACAGGGCAGCTCCCTGAGACGTGATCTTCCACTCGTAGCTCAGGGCAGTCAGTCTGTGTGATTTGCCTGCACCCATAAACAGATGGCCCTGGCCTTACTCCAGTGTGTGCAATCAGGCTCTGCACTTGCCCTTGTCACACTCCCTGCGGCTGTCTTGGGCTTGGCAGAGAAGTTGTCTATGTGCCAGACGTCTGTGGGGAAGATACCTAAAGCTAGGCTACTTTACTGTACCACCACCTGAAGGCACCAGTACTAAGTTATCCTATCTTGGTAAGGCCAAGCACAAGCTGCTGGCTCTGGTGGGAGGAGGAGCTGTGCAGGGGCACTGTGTTTTCCTGCTGCAGGGGCTGCAGCACTTGCTCTCTCTGTGCTGAACCATGCAGAAAGGTGGTGTCTTAGAGGAAACAGCCCTGACGCCTTCAGACATATGCATCTTACTGGCCTGAAAGGGCAAAATCACTTTGCCTTCATCTTCAGTTGGTAATCATTTTTACCAGCACTTCAAAGCAACTGTGTAGTGTACTATCCCTCATGAAGCAGGACAACTGATGTTCTATGCTAGAAGGCAGCGGTGCTGCTTGGACCTGGCAGGAGAAGGAGGGAAAAAATTAGTTCCCCCTGAGAACAAGTGAAGAGGGGCTGTGGTGGGATGAGAAGCTGGCAGATGCTAAAGGAGTTCAGAGTCTGATGTCAAGAGAGTGGTTTAGGTACACAGAGCATTAAGCATGATTTCGTGCCAGTGTGTCTCATTACCAAACAGGAACATCTTAGAATTAATAATAGCAATTGTAATTAATAATTCTAATGAGAATAATTCTCATTTCATGAATTCCATATGTATAGATACACATACCTACATGTCTGTATAGATATTATATATATATATATATATATAGATATATATATATATATATATCTGTATCTTGGGAAAATTAAAGTGTTGGCATCTTTTCTCCTGCAGCTCCTACTCTGAAACACAGACAGACTCTTTTTCACTTTGTGCTGGTTTGAGCTAATTGGAATATTTTTTAATAGAGAAAATTATACTGTAGGCTGTGAAGGTAAAACCATGGTGATGTCTACTTCACTCAGAGGCTTGCTGCGATGTTTAGGTATAAGGAAACCATAACAAAGAAGATAAGAGTCTCTCGAGCTGGCAGTCTGGGTCACGAGGGACTTGCTTGTTTCTTGGGTCTCGGGCTAGCAGCTTGTCGGGCACGGCTTCTTGGGCTAGCAGCTCTGGCTGTTGAATAACTTCACTAACAACTTTTCTTCTAATCCTCCCCAGCCGACCCTCCTTGCGCGTAAGCCAAACCTTGGGGGTAAGGTGTGGGGGTGGGGAGAAGGTGGAAGGGTGGTTGGGAGCCCCTCCTGGGGTCTCTGATTTCTGAGAGGGGTGTTGTGTGTCTGTATTACCTTAAACTTGTATATTTCTGTAACTATTCCTGTATATAGTGTATATATTTGCTTGTATATTGTGCTGAGCTGTAAATACAGCTTCATCTCTTAACTTCCAGCCGGCTGAGTATTAGTCTGGGTCATTTTAAAGTGTGGGGGGGCAGGGAACTCCCAAACCGTCACACACTTGCACTTGGATCTATGCAAAATGCAGACTGTGCTGTCATCCCTTCTGTATGGAGGGCTCACTGCAGCCTTTTCTCCATTGAGATCCTGCAAAAGTGAAGAACTCATGTTTTATTGTCTCCATCTCTTCCCTCAGGAAAGAAGAGCCCAGACCTTGGGGAATACGATCCCCTCACTCAGGCTGATAGTGATGAAAGTGAAGATGACCTGGTACTCAACATCCAGAAGAATGGGGGTGTCAAGAATGGGAAGAGTCCCCCTGAGGAGGTGCAGGACCCTGACTCTGATGTGGAGGTTGGGATGACAAAGCAGCACATGTCAGAGAGCGCACCTGAGGGTTATCCTGGAGAGACGACCGGGAGCTTGGAGCAGAAGGCTGCTCCCTCCCTCATGCCATACCTGCGCACTGCGATTTTTTTGCTCACTGTGGTGATCTCCATGATTCTTGTGTTGGTGTGCGCCTTTCTAATTCCCTGTCCCCCTAGAGACTTGCATAACACCTGGAACCGCAACCTAGGGCAGGGAGCAGGTGAGAAAGCCCCAGGAACAGCATCTGGCGTGGGGGAGGTGGCAGCTCCCAGGCTGGGCATCGGCGGGAGAGACCTATCTGGGAGAGCCAGGTCGGAGCAGAGGCCCTTCCTCACCACTGCAGATGCTCCGAGGTAACAGACAGGTGGCTGTCCTCTGCTCACTCTTCAAGCTGAGGCCTGTGAAATCTGCCATAAGTAGATAGTAATGGCACAAAATCTTGTTTCTGTCAACACCGAAAAACATTTTGACTCTTCTCCCATCCTGCCTTTTTGTCTGGATGATATGCTCTCTTCCCCCTGGAGATGGCCCAGCCCACTTTAAAATATAGCACCTCCCTCTCAGCATCCTGAGTTTCACCAGCACCTCC
This sequence comes from Semnornis frantzii, assembly GCA_013399775.1. Taxonomy (NCBI): domain Eukaryota; kingdom Metazoa; phylum Chordata; class Aves; order Piciformes; family Ramphastidae; genus Semnornis; species Semnornis frantzii. The sequence goes on from VWYK01034571.1 coordinate 19,862, forward strand.
ATGCTGAAGTGTGTGAGTGTGTTTGGAAGGAGGAGGATAGAAATCTTTCTGTCTCCTAACTGGCATTACTAACTTTTCTTCTGTCTTGTCCCACTTGAATCCATAAATCAAAATTTGTGATCTTTTGTCATCCTATACAGGCCACTGGTAACGTTTCTGAAGTATCTCCCATTCTGACTTTTGCAGTAAAGTAACAAGTGATTGGTGAAATAATTTCTGCCAGGTCTAGATATGTCTCTCCCTCCTTGCTTTTTGCTTCTGGCTTGCAAATCTAAGCCTTTCATAAGACATGTGACTCCCACATTGCCTTAGAAAATGAAGTGGGAAGCAGAAATCTTTTTTTGTTAGCTCTTCCATTTTCCACTTCCCTTTCCTTTGTGTGACCCAGATGCTGCATTCCTTTCCATGCAATGAAATATCTCACCATGGTGTGAGCTGCCTGGCATTGTTGCTTCCCTGGTAAACTCTGTGAGGCTTACCCATGCATGTTTCTAGGCCAGCCCCTCACTCCCAGCATGGGAAATGGGCTGGGTGGCCTCTGACAGCGTTGCAGTGATTCTCTGTGACTTGCAGGCGGTGTATTATCCCCACTGGAGCTGTCTGACATGAACGGCGATGGGATCCCTGACATCCTCATTGTCTTCACTGCCTTGATGAATGCCAGTGTCAAGGGTAAGCACCACAGCTCCTTTCCATTCTTCTTTCTGTATGTGTCTATATGGACCTGTGTGTGTTTGTCATAGGTATGGGAAGAGCCCCTGCTACTGCCAATCCACTGCCTTGCTCTTTTCAGAGTTCCTTAAAACAGCTGGTGAACTTTGCTTGTGCGTTGTCATGCTGCTTGTAATTTCCACTGAAAACCTCTCCTTCCATACCTGTTGAGTGAATATCATCTGCTTTCCCCTATCTCATCCTAGGGCAAGTCCATCTCTTTATGCTATATTTGTGCACACTTGGTTTGGAAGCAGAGATAAAGTGATCAGAAAGCACTGCTCGACAAATAGCAGTTGAAAATAATGTGGGATTTTATCCACCCTTGTTACCTCTTCACAGAAGAGCTCAGGCTAACTACTTGCATTTTACAGATACACAGGTGGAAGCACACAGTAAGGAAGCAGCTTGGCAGAGATCACAAATGAGATTCACTGGTAGAAACTTGACTCTTTTCTGATCTGTGATGTGTTGTTCTGGTCATTACCAAGGATAGTTGACAACAGGGACAGTGATGGCAGAGCAGACTGTTGGAGCACTCTAATTCTCCTGAACTCTAGCCAGTTGCTTGCCAACAAGGAGCTTTATGGATTTTATCAGAGCAGCTGTAGGTTGTAGAAGGTTGAAGGTAGGGTGTAGAAAGCACCCTCACCTTGCTGCATTTTTCTCCAGGTCACTCCATGTACTTGCCAGGCTCCAAATCATTTTTAGTTCATAGATAAAAGACTGTGTGATGATGGAGAAGCTGCTGTGCCTCGCTATTTAGCAGATAGCTTCCTGCTTTCTCCTCCTGGCTCTTTTTGCTTTATTACCCCTCACACCATCAGGTAACATAGCAGCAGCCTGCTGATATTGGCCACAGGGGCTGCCAAGTCCAGTGGCATCCTATTGCAGTAGGCTTCTGAAGTTCTGTGGGGTTCCTAGCTGCCTGCTGTGCTGCATCTGCCCAGCCTGGCACCACCTGAGATTATCTGAGTGTATCTGTTCAATCTCAGAGATATATTCAGGGAGCAAGCATACATTGCACAGCCTGAAGAGAATTTCTGTAGGACAAAAATTCCCTGGCTCTTGAAAGGCTACAGTAATAAAAGAGTATTGGGAGAATGCTGCTTCTCCATGGCCCTAGCAGAGGCTCTTGGTATTTCACAGCAAGTCCTATAGAAACAAACCTATGAGCAGAGAGCGAGCTGTAGAGTAAGTTACAAAAGAAAGTGAGAGCAGGAAATTCTGTTGATGTAAAGGTTGTGGAGGTTGTCCTTGCACTCTGTTTTCCCTTTGCATTGTATTTATTTTTCATCACAGACATACATCCAGTTCTCAGCATGCTCTGAATGGAGGTAATCATTCCTAGCTGCCTCCTGGGCTGTAGCTGTGCTGCAAGACAAAAAGCAGATACTAAATCAGGTCTAAACACATCATAATCCTAAACCTAAATAGCTGGACATCAGCCCTCCTGTAGCTTGTGTTCAGACCATTCACAGTGTCAAGCAGAGATAAGCTTGGTATAGCTACCTGGTGGACTCAGCTATGACATTTTTAGCTGTTTCTCCATCTTATACATACTTCAGCTATGAGCTGCATTCAAGACTTACTTGTTATTGGTCCCTGCCAACTTAAGGAGTTGAGGCAACCCATTAGCATAAATCAGATTATTTTCAGCTTGAGAAGAGAGGGAGTTTGATTTGGAGAGTAGGCTCAGACTTGCTTTCAGCCAGCGGCCCAGTTATTCCCTTTGTGTGGTAAGGTCATGTGTTGTTTGCCTGATAAAACAGGATTCATCTGGGACTGTTGTTATTTTGAAATCTATGTGAGTTCATCCTAAATTGTGATGGGAGCATACCAAGTGGACACCACAGTGACCACAGCTATATTTAAGGACAGGCTGAGCTAAAAGTTGCTCACATTTGGAATCTGAGCCAACAGTCAATGGAAATGGCATGGACTACTTCCCCCCCCCCAGTTGTTTTGTGCTAATTGGTGAATTAGGAGAAGATCCTCGAGTTGCATTCAGGGATGTAACCAATTGGTTACATTCAGTCTGGTTTTCACAATAGTAAAAGTATGTTGGAAAAATAAGGAAAAAGTTCTCAGATTGCCAATCACCTGCTGGTGCTCCAGAATTACATCAATCCAGGACATTCACATGAGGTGGCATCTGCCTTGGGAGTCATTTAAGGTTTCCAGTTGGTGCTAGCTGGTTTTTTTTTTGTGGGAGAGGGGTTTGACAGCAGGCACATTTCACACCAGGAAGCCAGCACAACTGAGCAGATTGTCTCCAGGATCTTGGTTCTTCTGTGCCTAACTGACACATTTCTTGCTGTGAGCACAGGTCCAACTTCCATGATTATCTGTGGTGTTGGCTGGCAGCCCAACTTGTCTGAAGATCATTGCTAGGTTCTTCAGACAGAGTGACTCAGTTATGGGGTGGATTTTTCAACTTTCAGATGGTGTGGATGTGACTGGCTTAAGCTACTCAGGTCTAGAAAATAAAGCTGTAGCTCAAGCTCTGAGGCCAAAGGCATCATGGACACAGCTTTTGATGACAAAGGGTTTCACTCACTCTTTCCTGCCTTTTCCAGGTGTCTCTAGGCCCTCTGTAACTGTGGTGGCCCTGTCTGGTATGAATGGCAGCACCCTGTGGTCCATCCAGCTTCCAGAGGAGACTCGGAGTGTGCAGTGCAAAGGGCTGTCACTGGGGGCACCTGCAGAGCCTGTCTGCCTTGTTACAGGGACATCAAAATTCCTCAGCCTTCTCAGTGCCTCCACAGGTAGAGTCAAATAGCAGCATTAGAAATATGCTTCTGCTTCTTTGTTTTCTTTAATGGACTAATAAGCATTGAAGATTCAGTGCTGGCACTTCATGGTGGCCATAATCCAGTGAGATACAGGAAGGAGTCAAAATGCAATTGATTTCTTGTTGCATAGGATAAGACAATCCAAACTATAGCTGCTCTGTGGCAGCATCTTCATCCTGCCACCTCAGAAAATTTCAAAGTGTTAATCTTCATCCTGTAGCATCCCCATGACATAAAGAATATGTAAGATATTTTCTTATCAACGTCGAGCTGTCAGTACAACTCAGCACCTTCTTAACATCACTGGGAAGCTGATCAATGTTCTTGAAGAAGTTGCATGAGGACGTGTGCTACATCCAGCAAACCTTCCAGAGAAATTAGATCCATGGAAGAATTTACTAGAGATGAATGAGTATTGTATTTTTAATCACTTGGTCATGTGCATCTCCCTTCTCTGATTGCTCTTTGTTCTACCACATCGATTTGCTGGCAGAAATATTTATAGGTAGGCATAGGGATGAATTTGAAATGGATGGAGACATACAGGAAACCTTGGGTTTAAGTGAATGATCCAATCAATGAGCAGTGTCATTTATCTTTCACATGCTTTTAGGGACCAGGTTGTTAACACAGTCAGGACCACAGGCTGTCTCCTTTACCAGCAGGAATAGTGTTATTAACATGTGCAAGCATTTGCAGGTCTGGCCTTTGGCTTCCTTTGTCATGCAGAGGAAAACCCAACCCTACCCTACCCTACCCTACAGAGCTGCAGCGTCAGAAAAATACTTTTTAACCCTGAATAAAAAATCAGAAGTGTTGGCAAAAGAATCAAGAAAAAGCAAAAGCATTTCACTTCATTTTGCCTTTTCTTTTTTTTTTTTGATGGTTTATTTGTCAAGTTGCAAATCAGGTTTTGCTGAGTTTCCAGCTGGGTCCATGCTGGGCTGTTGAACCGTTTGACATCACATCTCCTAACATGCTTTCCCCCTCAGGTGGATTGAGCGTGCAGTGCTGGAGTGACTGCTGATGGGAATTTAACTGAGACACAGATTTGCATTTTGCATATCAGGACTGCCCATCTGTTCCCTTTTCTGGCACCTACCTACAGGCTTTACTCCTGGTTGATGATAACAACTGCTGTCCTGCAAAGCAGCACTCTCATTTAGCTTCTCCTTTCAAGAGTAAGATTCTCTGCTATTTCAGGAATTGGTTTGGGTTCAAGTCTTTCTAGAGTGATGCTAAGATGGAAGCATGGGAGGACTTGAGGTGGCTTCTTGTGGCTCAAGAAGCAATCTGAAGAAATGCTAGGGCAAGAACTTTGCTTCCTGCTGCAACTCATCCCAGTTTGTAGGCTTGTCTTTTATCAGAAAATGGGGTAAACAACTTTCCCTCCCTCCTTCAAGAAGGTTTTGTGGAACTCTCTGAGGATGCCTGCCAGTTCCCCGAGTTCTGCAGGTCTCTTTCTTCCTGTTCTCACAGGCAAGACCATCTGGACACTGAACTATATCCACCTTTTAAGTGGGATGTTGGCTGCACCAGCTGCAACTCTTCCAGATGTGGATGGAGATGGGATTAGGGATATTGTTGTTCTGGCTCTCAAGGAGACACAGGTACAGCATATCACTGCTCAGGGTTTGAAAGGACCATCACTAGCTAGAGGAAGAACTGGGAGTCTCATGTGGGAGTCTCATGTGGAAAGGCTTTAACAGGAGCTGCAAGAGCCCCTAATTTTCATTCCCTTACATTTCCCTGAAATCTTTTTCTTTCAAATGGTCAGAGCAGTGAGATCAGGCAATAATGTCACTACCTGTGTTCCTTGTCATCTAGCAATGAACAAAAGGGTCACTGTTTACCCCTGGATGGGACTTGAGAATTTTGTGTTTCTGTTTAGTGAAGGCTTGTTTTGAAGTGAGTGTTAAGCCGTGCTGAGAAAGATGTCTGGAGAAAGGAGCATTCATCTTACATGGAGGAGAGAAAGTCTTGTGGTTAATTCACAGATTTCCTCTATGCCTGTCCCTCCCCACAATTCTAGCATTAATGTTCTTAGAGGAGTTCAGGTTTTTGAAGTCCCTTTCATCTTTAATGCATTTCCAGTCAAGAGAAATGCATGAAAAACACCCAGGAAGCTGGACTGAGCAAAGAGAAAGAGACCACAAGCTTAGACTTTGCTGTGAGGGTAAAGAGCAATGGAGCCTCATGCTGTGGGGACCAGAGAAGATTCTGAGAAGTGCTTTCACAAGTGCATGAAAGGACTCTACGCCTCTAAAAATCTCCACACCTCTCTCTTTGCAGCCTGATGCGTTTTTCATCTTGGTCTCAGGAAAAACTGGGACTGCTTTGGGTGGGCCTGTGAAGTACAAAATCAATGGAGAAGGGAAAGTGATTGGCCCCCAAGTCCACATCACCAGCCGAGGAGCCATCTACATCCTGTTTGGTTTTGGTAAGATGCACTTTGCCTCTTCAGCAATTTACCTTACCAAGAAAACATTCACTGCATCTAAAATGCCCTAGAACATCCTCGGGATGTTTCTGCTATACCTTCTGCTGTAAAAACTGGGACTAGAGAGCATGGGAACAGGTCTCAGTGCCATGGTGTGGAAAAGTGCAAGACCATCAATACCTGCCAGCCTTGAGTAGCTTGGAGTTTCCCAACAAATGGTTCCCGTGCCAGGGAAGTTCCAGCTCTGAGCATTTCTTTGCCTTCTACCACAACTGCAGTGGTCTCAGGGACCCTCAGTGCTAAAAGGGAATTAACTTTTGCAGGCAGGTCTCTTCATCTTTAATCTTCTTGGCAGGTAATGTCCAAGCAATTGCCCTGAGGGATATCTTTACTCAAGCCAGAAACCGGGACCGCTTTCCAGCAGTCCTGGAGCAGGAAGAGCCAGAGTGGGAAAAGCGCAGATCTGTCAACCTGTCAGAGCTCATTGACATTTACAGGTAGGAAATGGACTTGTCATCTGCTGGGAGAGCAAGGGAAGGGTAGACAACCCATAGTACACCTAGAGATGGTCTCTCCTACTACAGTACTGTCCTTCTTTTTGTGATCCAGTTCATAACAGTACTCTGGAGGAACCCATTGCTTCCTCCCTGTCCTGTGGTTGTTGTAGCAAAGGAAGTGGAGAGTATGATAAAAGGGAGTATTTGCCTCTCCTGCTCCTTGTTCCTTAAATCCACCCCCTATTTGTACCTGAAGGGAAAAAGAAAAAAAAAAAAAAAAGGTTATTCCTAGCTAATGGAGTCCCTTTGGGAAGCTCAGTCTGTTTAAAGCACTGGAGGCCTACATTTCTTTGCTCCTTCTTCACTACTAAATTGTTGTCAAGGTCAGCCAGGGTAGGAACAAATGTGAACCCACAAGATTCCTGTTTTTTTTATAGTAATTCCAGGTGTTCAGAAGATTCCACACCTGACTTTAGCCTGCTTAACTGAGGTATGCCCAAAAGAATGCCCAGAGGATCTTTTCCTAGGGGAAAAATAGGATTCTCCAACAGCAGCTCAAATCTTAGGTAGGATGAATTGCCATGTGGACAGGTAGCTAATGCTGAGACGTGCAAATGAAAGCCTTGGAATCTCTTCTCCACTTTCCATTTGTTCCAGTGGGGGTGTTGAGTTCCTGCAGATGATAAAGACACCTGACACAAACTGCAGCAACCTGCTCATCACGACCAAAGACAGCTTGATCCTGCTGCGGGGAGAGGATCTGGAGCCACGATGGACCCTGGCACTGCAGAACATCAGCAGGTTACATACTGGGAACATTTGTCTGTCCTATTTTTTCCTGTACCCTTACCTGTCTAGCACATGTGCTCATTAGAAAGCAATTCCCCAAGTCTGGAAAGAAATCTAAGACTTGGACATGTGCAGAGGCACAGCTGAGCAAGTGAAGAGGTCTCAGGGGGAGCAAAGAACAGAAGGCTGGAAACGAACTGTGTGGTTGTGTGTGATCACAGGTAAAGGGCCTGATTCAGGTACCCATCCTTGATGTCAAGGGAGTGTTGTGCCATTGGAATTCAGGGGATTACCAGTGTGTGTTCAGCCCATCTGCTGCTCAGGGCTGCCACTTGCCAGCTCAGTGGAGGGGAGAAATTGCATTGGTGACGTTAAGTATTTAGAGAAGGTGTCTGAGTGTGGCCCACAGATCTTAATGTTCCTTGAAAACTGAAAATGAGCACCCTGATGACAGTCAGCACACTATCTAGACTAAATGTAAACCTTAAAATGAAACTGCTTGGCCTCTAATTTCACACATGGCAATTAAGTAATTTGCCAGATCTCCTGGGTTGATAATAACCAGCAATTTCAGCTTACCCAGTATTAAATATTTGCAAAGGGCAGTTAGGCACAGTTGAGGGAAATTATGTGGGAAACAAATTGCTTGCTCTGCTGTCTAGAGAAAAGAAAGCACTTCCCAGCTCTGTTACCTGACTGCCAAGAGCATTTATAGAAAGAAAGCTTTGGAACTTAGTTAAGAAAAAACAAAGATATTCAGGCAGGTTTGATATTCAGGTAGGGTTCTTGAGGGCAGGTGAGTGGCAGAAGCAATGGTTTAGGACCAGCTTATGGCTGCTTGATCATGCTGTGGGGAAAGGAGATGGACTAAAAGTGTTTTGGGCCCCTAGTCTGGAGATACCTGGATGGGTCTGGGGTCTAGTTTAAAGGGTAAGCATGTAGTGCCTAAGCAAAGCTAGTTCATGGATGTTGTGAAATGGACCCACTACAGAACTGCAAAATGTCTATGGGTTCAACTCAAGGAGAGTTGAAAACTGCTTTACCTGTTGCATTCACAGAAACACAATGTACTTGAGGTTGGAAGGCACCTCGATTGCCTAGGCCAATCTGTCTACTCAAGCAGGCTCAGCTAGAGCAAGTAGCTTAGAAGTTGGCTGTGTGCTGACAGGTTTTTAATCTCTCCAAGCATGGAAACTCCATCCTCCAACCTCTCTGGGCAGCTCATACTCCATGTTGCTCTACTCCAGCCCTATTTTTTTCTGGTTTTGCGACCTCCCATGGGACAGAGGACAACAGGAGTTGCCAGACAGACACTGAAAAATAAAGCAAGCAGTTGTTTTTCAAGGCCACTGTGTTCAAGTCCTTCACTGCCTGTTTTCTTGGGGTTAAGAGGTGAAATCTGGTAGACTGAATATATTGTAGAGAAACAACCGAGTCCTGGGCTGCATCAAGAGCAGTGTGGGCAGCAGGGCAAGGGAGGGGATTCTGCCCCTCTGCTCTGCTCTCATCAGATGCCATCTGGAGTCCTGTGTGCAGTTCTGGAGCACCCAGCACAGGAAGGACATGGAACTGTTGGAGCAGGTCCAGAGAAGACCACAAAGATGATCAGAGGGCTGCAGCAGCTCTGCTGTGAGGACAGGCTACAGGAGTTGGGGCTCTGCAGCCTGGAGAAGAGAAGGCTTCCAGGAGACCTTACAGTAGCCTTCCAGTATCTGAAGGAGGCTACAGGAAGGCTGAGGAGAGACTATTGACAAGGTCTTGCAATGACAGGATGAGGGGCAATGGGTTTGAACTGGCAGAGGGGAGATTGAAACTGGATGTTAGGAGGAAGTTGTTTGCAGTGAGGGTGGTGAGACCCAGGCACAGGTTGCCCAGGGAGGTTGTGGCTGCTCCCTCCCTGGAGGTGTTCAAGGCCAGGTTGGAGGAGGCCTTGAGTGAGCTGTGCTAGTGGGAGGTGTCCCTGCCTATGGGAGGGGGTTGGAACTAGATGATCCTTGAGGTCCCTTCCAACCTTACCATTCTATGATTCTATGATTTACTTAAGGAGCTTTGGATTTTTTTAGGACTTAAGTTCTGCTGAAGCAACACAGGCTAGGCAAGAAATTCAGCTCAGGGGTCTCACCACAGAGTCAACCTGGTTCCTTATCAGATAAAGCTTAACAAAGCACCCTGAGAGTTCTCCTTTTCCTCACAAATCTGCCCCAGTCACACCACTCCAGCCAGCCAACCTGAGTCCAGCCCTTTGGGAACAGTCTCCAAGACAAACAACCTGACCACTGCAGATGTGCTACATTTTCATGTAGCTTTTGACAAGATCCCTGGAAAACCATAAAGGAGAATCAGTAGTCATAAAACAAGGGCGAAGTTCAGAGACCATGAAATTGGGTAAGCAGTTGAGAATTGTGTTGCAAATGGATGTTTCAGATGAGAGAGGATTAATAGCAGGTTGCTTTGGGGATTACTGTTGGGCAGGAATAATTACTAACCTTCTGGTTCATTTAAGAAAGCACCCAGGGGATTTTTCAGTTGATTGGTAGCACTGAAAACATTTATGTCTGATCTGCATTCAGTTTGTGGGCTCTGCTGCTGACTAACCCGTGAGGGCCATGAGAAGAGGCACCTTAGGAGTGGTTTTAAGTTTGTACCCATAGGACAGAACTACCTATTATTTTCTTTTGCTGCTGGAGAGCTTTCAAGCTATAGTCCCATGATAAAGCTTTGAAAGCATGGGTGTTGGATGCCAAAGCTGTCTGTAAAGCAAGTGACATTGGTGTAGTAAGTATGAACAAACCACTGCTGTACTGTGGCATTATTGTTCAGGAACCATTCTGGTATACACATTTTTAAAGGCAAGCTGTGGAAAAAAAAGTGGAGAAAAGGGCTGGAAAAAAAAGCTTTAGCATGAAAGGTTTTGGTCCAGTGGGTTAATATAATTAAGGAGAAGCCTGAGAGGTGAGTTCATAAGCATATGTAAGTAATAGGAACTAACAGGCATTTTAATCTTGCCATATCAAGAGCAAGTGCCTTGAAGCAAAAGCCATTCATATGCAAGAAAATGAAATGCAAGCATGATTCTTGGAATGAGATTCATCATTGAAGATGACTGTCAGGAGAAGTGATGAGTTCATCCCATCTTTGTATTTCTGCAGCAAGCCTCAAGGCTGGTAGAGCTAGTCAAAAGCAGCCTACTCATACTTGGTTAATTGGGTGAAATACAGCAATATGTCATAAACAGAGGAGGGAAGACATCTTCTGATGATCCTGCCTTGCCATATGATCTTGGATTCCCTGAGTTTTGAGGCATTGTTTGTGCTTGTTTACAACCTCGTGTCTAACTGTGGTGAGTTTATGGAAGACAGAGATAAGACTCAGAAAGCCAAAGGCTAGCAAGCTGATTAGAAAACAGTTATAATGAGGGTTATTCAAGTGATGATGTTATGTCATCCAGAAGGGAGAGGATGAGAGGAGAGGGGACTTCATTTAAACTGATGAAGGTTATAAAAAGGCCTGTGAAACTGCCAGCAGTGAGACAATAAAGAATCATGGGCTGACATTAGCAGTGAGTATATTAAGAGCCATTTCTCACAGCTAAGGCAGCCTGGGAATTACATTTTCAGCAGGAGGTCAAATCTACCAATGCCTTTTGAAGGGGCTGGGTGATTTTTTTATGACCTTAGCAAAAGCGTTCTGGTTCTCATGCAAAGGGAAGAGTAATACAGGATCATGTCACAGGGTGATAAACAAATGTCTGCACAGCCCAGCAAGGGATGCCCCACACAGAGACAGCTCTGAAAAGTGTCTAACAAGCACCGTGGGCTGCCTGATCATTTTTCACTTTTCTGATCTGCCAACAAATGGTTCCTGACACTCAGAACAGTTCTGAGTGGAGGGAACATCTTACTTAGCATAGCAAATCCTGTCTTTTTAAGAGGTAGGATGGAGGATGGAAGCAACTCTGCTGCCTCCATCTGAAGTTCTTGGATTTCTGCTATGGGGCTGAGTGTTTCTTTTTCCAAATTTGCAGCCAGCCTGTACCAGGTTACTTTGGTGCTGACCAAACTCTGGACTTCATGCTTCAGGCACAGACTGGAGATGGCAACAAAAAGGTAAAAGAAGTGAAAGCAAGGTAGGCAGTGACAACGTAGGAGTGAGAGAAGTTGGGCAGAAAGGAACAATCATTCCTTGTTCTTTCCTGTTCCTGTTTCTGTGGCTGACACTCACCGCTGTGTGGCCCTGGGCATGAAAGGGAACAGCACAGGTCATACCATTGCAAGGAATCTCTCTGCTCACCCACACCTGGACACCCATTAATGCTAGGTGTCTCCTCTGCCTCGAGGTGGTGGTGATAGATGGCAGATCTGGCCTCCCTGTTTGGAACCAGGGTTTCCCGTGGCAGAAGCAACAACTCGACGCGCTGTCAGTCATGACTTTGGACAAGAGATCTGTTTTTCTCTTCTGGGCAGATGAAGCACAGCCTGTGCTACAAACTTGGGTAAGCAAGCATCCTTCCTTCCTTCACTTTGAGGTTATTCTGTGGAGCATGTGCAGTCTCTGTCTTTTATTCCTAAAGTAACTGAACTCCAGACTTGCCATCTAAGAAGGTGGTCAGGGACTCCTTTTCCTCTTGCTTTGGCACACTGAGGCTGAACACTGAACACACAGGATTTGTGTGCAAATTCTTCACCAGAAGGCTTTATTGACAGAAAGTCAATGTCCACAAAACCCAAAGATTTGTGTAAATTTTTCTTTTCCTGTAACACTGAGGTATTTTATCTGCAGGTTTGTTCACAGCCTTAGAGTGCATCTTCTCTGCAGAGGCACGCAAGTGAGCACAGAGACTTGAACTTCCAGACTCTAGCTTTGCCCATCAAGCTGTCTTTGACAAAGCCAGATCTCAGCCTTGTCAAATGGAAGTTGTGGAGCAAATTCTGTTTTAGAAAAAAACACTTTGCAGGATTTCATCTCTGAAAAACCACTTGAGTTTTTGATTCTCTAATCCATGTAAAGACAGTGCAGTGTCAGAGAACTCCCTTAGCTCTCTAGCAAAGCCAGACTCCTCTTTGCTGGCCAGCTGTAACCTTTTCTTCTGTCCTTCATTCCAACAGCAGCATGGTCCCAGACCTGAGCACACAGGGCTGCACCACCTCTATCTACTCCATCCTGTTTTTCCTACAATCCTTTTGGACCTCACCAATGCAACAGACAAAGTCATTGCTTCAGCAGGTGAGTACAGATGGAGGAGAAACTACCTAGGCTAAAAGATATATGGAGGGAGAGGTAGCTCTGGGAAAAGTGGGGTGTAGAATCATAGAATTGTTTTGGTTGGAAAAGACCCCTAAGGTCATGGAGGCCAACCATTGACCTCACACCACCATGGCCATTAAACCATGTCCCAAAGTGCCATGTCCACACGTTTCTTGAACACCTCCCTGGCAGCCTGCTCCAATGCCTGAGCACTCTTTCTTGAAAGGCTTTTTTCCTGATGTCCAACATAAGCCTTCCCTGGCACAATTTCAGGCCATTCCCTCTTGTTATATCTCATTCTACCTGATGATAGGGAGAAAAGACTGACCCCCCCATCTCACTCCAACCTCCTTTCAGATAGTTGTAGAGAGCAGTGAGGTCTCTCTCAGCCTCCTCTACTCCAGACTAAAACAATCCTGGTTTGCTTGGCTGCTTCTTCAAAGCTGTCACCACCTGAAGTCCACCACATAGGTCAGCAGTATGAAATAAAATTCATCTTCCTACTGAAGGAAGATCATAGAATTATAGAATGGTAAGGTTGGAGGGGACCTCAAGGGTCATCCAGTTCCACCCCCCTGCCATAGGCAGGGACACCTCCCACTAGTACAGCTCACTCAAGGCCTTGTCCAGCCTGGCCTTGAACCCCTCCAGGGAGGGAGCAGCCACAACCTCCCTGGGCAACCTGTGCCAGTGCCTCACCACCCTCACTGCAAACAACTTCCTCCTAACATCCAGTTTCAATCTCCCCTCTGCCAGTTCAAACCCATTGCCCCTTGTCCTGTCATTACAAGACCTTGTCCATAGTCCCTCCCCAGCCTTCCTGTAGGCCCCCTTCAGATACTGGATGGCTACTCTAAGGTCTCCTGGAAGCCTTCTCTTCTGCAGGCTGCAGAGCCCCAACTCTCTCAGCCTGTCCTCATAGCAGAAGAGTTCCAGTCCTTGAATCATCCTTGAGGCCCTCCTCTGGACTCACTGCACTCTGGCCTTCTCATGATGGAGGCACCAGAACTGGATGTAGTATTTGAGGTGGGGGTCTCAGAAGAGCAGAGAGTAAAGAGAAAGAATCACCTCTCTTGACCTGCTGGCCACACTCCATGCAAAGCCATCACCTGGAACCAAACCCTTGCCATTTCTGATCAAAACTGCAATTTAATTGCATGGAAAAAATTTAACTTAAAAATCATTTTCTCTGATTAACTAAAGTACATGCAGTTGTAAGGTCAGACTGAATATGCCCTCAGTTCAGTGGATGTTTTGACTGTTAAGATTTCCTTTGGAAGAAATGTAGTCACTTAACTCCTCACCAATATTTCCTTGGCCTTTTCTGATGGACCAGTTGGAATTAACGATCTCCAGAAGGATGCATTTCACATCACAGTGACAACAACTGCAACCTCTGAAAAACAACCAGGCTTTCTCTCAGTCAGCAAGCTGGGCCTGAAGTGGGCCATGATGACTCAAGGTCGAATGGTGTGGCTGAAGGACACCACCACTCCCAAAATAAGCCGTGGAGAAGTGAGGCGGTTTCTTGCCCGCCTGAAATTTGTTGACTTCCCTCAGAAGGTGAGATTGTTCAGGAATCCCTAATGAAATCCTGGCCTTTGAAAACGTCTGATCTCTTCCCTGCAGATGTGGTTAGGTGCTCTTTGGGATGCAAAGAGGCTAGTGGGATGCATAGAAACTTTGGGCATAAGCTGGACGGGTTGTGAGGCCCTGATGTACTTTGGCAGTGGAATGAGGAGGGCAAGTTTAGAAAGAACCAGGGAAGATAATCATAAGGGACTGAGAGAATCAGAGAGGGAGCAGACAGGTGGGACAGAGATCACTTGTTTTGACATGGGCAAACATGGGTTCCCCATATAGTGGTCCCCAGTTTCAGTTCCTGACCTGTGAATATATCACTTTTCTCTACCAGACTGGATGATGGAATTATAGAATGGTAAGGTTGGAAGGGACCTCAAGGATCATCTAATTCCAACCCTCTGCCATAGGCAGGGACACCTCCCACTAGCACAGGTCACTCAAGGCCTCCTCCAACCTGTCCTTGAACATCTCCAGAGAGGGAGCAGCCACAACCTCCCTGGGCAACCTGTGCCAGTGCCTCACCACCCTCACTGTAAAGAACTTCCTCCTAACAGCCAGTTTCAATCTTCCCTCTGCCAGTTCAAACCCATTGCCCCTTGTCCTGTCATTACAAGACCTTGTCAATAGTCCCTCCTCAGCCTTCCTGTAGGCCCCCTTCAGATCCTGGAAGGCTACTCTAAGGTCTCCTGGAAGCCTTCTCTTCTGCAGGCTGCAGAGCCCCAACTCTCTCAGCCTGTCCTCATAGCAGAGCTGCTGCAGCCCTCTCAGCATCTGTGTGGCCTCCTCTGGACGCACTCAAACACTTCCATGTCCTTCTTTTGCTGGGTGCTCCAGAACTGCACACAGGACTCCAGACAGTAGGTTTTGGCTTTAGCTTTTGTTTACCTTTTCTTTTCCAGCTCTAGCCTGGTGGTTCTTCAGATTTTGATTGGGCCTGTGGCCTGTCTGCTGAATACAGGAAGCTGCTCTGTGAATCTTCAGGAAAACTGCTGTGTGGAGAGAATGGAGGCTAAAAACACTTCCCCTTTCTTCAGCTCTCTGGGGAATGCTGCTGGAGGTAGTTTTGTGCTTGGCAGACCTTTCCAGTGCCAGAAAAACCTTGTTCAGCATCTTCCCCTCCATATGCTGTTCATGCATGCTTCCTTCCAGGTAACACAGAAATGTGTCTAGAGTTTATATGCACACACACACACACACATATATATATATATATATATAAACCCAGGGTTTTTTTATATATATATATATATGTATCAATTTATACTGTATATGTATATTTTTTGTATGTTTAATTTATGAATGAGATTTAAGACACCCCTTTTTATGGCCAAACAGTATTCCCAGGCAGTCCAATAAGCTCTAGGCCTAGAGTGGGCCATTAAGACTCAAGGCAAATGGTGTGGCTAAAGGACACCACCTGCTTTAATCTTTGTATTTTTTGGAGAGAAGCCTTTGCCTGGCTCCTGCAGGGCTAGTCTTGTCTGCAGCTTTTTCTCCTCCATTCTGTCCCTCAGATCACAAACAAACTCCCTTTCTGACTGAATTCTCTGAACTAGAGAGAGAAATACTCTGCAGTATTTGCCAGCCCTTGCACTTGTGTGCATTTCTTTCCCCAGTCCCAAGTTCAGGACAGGTTCATGTGGCTGATGCAGAATCAAAAAGTTCACATCCTTTTCTATCCATCCCTGAGGTTTTTATGAACCCAGAATGTCACTGTAACATCTCACTGCAGTCCAATAGGCTGGACCCCTTTTTACAAGTACATCACACCTCTTTTGGAATCAATTCCCAGCAGATCCCCACTGACACACTAGGTCCAATCACAGCAAAGCTGATTCTCACACCACTGCTTTGTGGTTTAGAGGCTCAGACACAGAACTTGAAAGATTTTTTGTGTGTTTTACCCCTATTCTGGGATCAACATTACCATTCCCTTTCCAGCTTAGCCCTGTGTGCAGTTCCAGGAGGAAGAGACTAACCCCAGGGCACATTTGCTCACAGTGTATTTAGTGCTTTGAACTGTGCCTCAGTTTCCTGTGTTGTAGTTGCAGAGCCTCTACGTGAATTTTCTTGCAGTGGAAATGATCATATGAAAAACAACCGCTCTGGTGCCCCAGCAGCTCCCCACAGAGCAGGGCAACAACTTAGGAACTGTAGAGCCAGGCTGAGATGAGGATTGCAAAGGATTCTGTTGTTCTGAAGCTGACACGTGCCCTCCCAGCCTCCCTGCATTTCCCTGGGAGTAGTGAAGTGATGGCAGGACTTAGACCCTCCCTCCAAAGGGACACATCTGTATGGTTTTGCACTTCTGGGCTCTTGACATTTTCTCCTTGCCACATCACCTACTCTTTTCTCCATCCCTGCATTTCCATGTAAAAGCTTCCAGGATAGCCCTTCAGGATTAGCTGCAAGCCCCAGGGCTGGTCCTTGGGCCCTGCTCTCTTAATGTTAGGGCCTATGAAGAGTTTGTATATGGTTCATGGTATTTTTGTGTAAATAGCTGTGTATATATTAGCACAACTGTAGCAATGACTCTAGGCCTGGCATTTTCCTCCAGACAGGGGTTAGTATTTATAATTCATAGTCAGTTAATGCAGCTGCACAACAGGGACTGAAAGTGTGAGGAGCAGTAACATAGGATTAGACAGGAGTGTCCCTTCCCTCCTCTCTAGCCACCACCTTGCTGGGAAAGGTGAAGTGGCTGTTACCTGAAGTAGTTCTTCTCCAGAGGTTCTTCCTGTGAGAACTGATACTGAAGTGCAGTGATGTTTGCTGCTCCTCCATAATGTGAATTTCCTCTGCCCCCCCCCCCCCCCCCCCCCCCCACTACA
>VWYK01034572.1:0-22413 GCA_013399775.1 Semnornis frantzii
CCAGGACTCGGTTGGTTGTCTGGTTATCTTCTCTCTGTTTCAAACAGACAGACAACATGACTTTAGGTATTTGAATACAACAAACCCGAAAGTATTAGCTTGTATGAATACTATTAGTAGTATTTTACTTATATCAGTATACATTATTGTCATAGACTTTTATTTGCTGTGACGAACTACTTGCCATTGCTTTGAAGATTTTAAGAAATTACTGTGTACATGCAGAACTACTGCACAACAAAATTAGACAAACCTAAATCTTCAAGTTTTAAGTACATTTGAAACTTCCTAGGTTTCAAGTTTACTTTCAATTCCTCATTCATAGTAATGTGAGTTTAAAGTGCCTCCTCTGGAACACTTTTTAATTAGCAGAAGCATGTAAAGTTGGTGGTCCTCGAATGAAATACAGTCTCTTTACTTATGACACATAAGATGCTTTCAAAATATTGCATTCTAATCTTAAAACCAATGAGAATGCATTTATTTTATTGTGCTGGCTAGCTAGCTAGTTAGTTCTGGTGCTACATGATTTGCTGGAAATCAACCCTGGTAAAAGGACCTGAGGGTCATCGTGGACAACAAGCTACCCATAGGACAGCAATACATATTGCATATTGTGGCCAAGAAGGCCAATGGGATCCTCAGATGCATTAAGAGGAGTGTGTCCAGCAGATCGAGGGAGGTTCTCCTCCCCTGCTACTCTGCCCTGGAATACTGTGCTCAGTTTGGGGCTCCCCAGTTCAGGAGGGATTTACTCAAAAGAGTCCAACAGAGGGCTGCAAAGATGATTAAGGGGCTGGAGTATGTGCCTTATGAGGAGAGGCTGAGGGACCTGGGGTTTTTTTGGGTTGGTGAAGAGAAAAGTTAGAGGGGATCTAATCAATGTTTATAAACATACGAGGGCTGGGGGTCAAGAGGGAGGGGACAAACTTTTCTCAGTTGTGTCCTGTGATAGGACAAGGGGCAATGGATGTAAACTACAGCAGAAGAAGTTCCGCCTCAACATGGGGAGGAACTTCTTTACTTTAAGGGTCATGGAGCACAGGAACAGGCTCCCCGGAGAGATCGTGGAGTCTCCTTCTCTGGAGACTTTCAAGACCCATCTGGATGCATTCCTGTGTGACCTGCACTAGATTATGGTCCTGCTCTGGCAAGAGGGCTAGACTTGATGATTTCCCAAGGTCCCTTCCAACTCCTAACATCATGTGATCCTGTGATCCTGTGATTTGATAGACAGTCCATCATCACAGTTTTAGCCTTTCTTATATGATACCTAGCAAATAGAGTGAAAATATGAGAAGCTAGCCATTTCTTGGCATAGAGTGCCAGAAACTCTCATTCCTATTACTGTCTGATGACTGCCCAGATATAAAAGTCAGGTGTCATGGTGCTCCTAAGAAGTTTCTTCAAAACCATGGAGACATTGAGTAGAAAACTGAAGAGCATGGATAGAAGCAAAATTTCAAATCAATATTTCTTAGTGTCAGAACAAGGGTAGAAGGGATGACATTTTCAAAGGGTCCATTTTGAAATTGAGTATCTCAACACTTCAGTAATATATGGTAAGAATTAAAGTTTTTCTAGATTTCTAAAGCAGTAATGCCTGTGTTTGTAGAAGATCAGGTTTGTCAAGAAGGACCTGCCCTTCGTGAACCCATTGCCCTGAATGTGCTGCATAATGGTACTCAAGATTATCTGCTCCATGACCTTCCCTGGCACTGTGGTCAGGTCTCTAGCTCCTCAGATCCTCCTTCCACCCCTTCTTCTAGATAGCTGTCACATTTGTCAACATCCAGTCAATTGGGACCTCCCTGGTTAGACTGCTGATAAATGATGTAAAGGTAACAACCAGAAATTTGTTTCATTTTAACTAGTCAGAGATGGAGGTGATTATGAGTTAAATGAGAACTTGCCAGCTGTAACTGAGTCATGGGAATGGGAGTGCTTCAAAAGAGCCCATTACAATGGCAGTGCTCTCAACCCTCCTGGCATTCCAGCGGCTTTGAGTTTTCATGCAGTACTTGTCTCTCAGTATGAAAGCCCCTCTTAATCACCCTCCTCCAGCTTAGTAAAGATCATTTGGTCACAGATCCAGCCCAAGAGCTGTGATCTACTAATTCTTTTATTTTTACAAGTTATCTCTGACCTTAAATTTGTCTCAAATAGCTGCCACTTCAGTGAAACATGCAAAACAACCTTCTCTTTATCTCTGACTATAGTCTACAGAATATAGCAAATACCACTGCAGAACTCATCTTCCTGCTCTGACATGTCTAGTTAATGAAGTACAGGCCAAAATCTTGCAATAAGTTGGTGTGTAAATATCCTGTACTACTTCATTTCAAAGCAGAGATTTTGCTTGTAGAGAAAACTACTACTTGGGAACGTGTTGCCAGTCAACCTAGCAACATGTCCCTCCACCTCAAACATATGCTGGTCTCTAAAGGCAGCATTTGGGGACTGTCTGTCAAAACAGCAGTGTCCTATTCAAGAGACAAAGTGTTTAAGTCATCTCATGGCTTTTATAGAATTACATCCAAGCTAGGACTTTACTTTTACTGAAGCTTGCTGATCAAGGTTATCAAGTCAGATAGTCAGGTAGTCAATAGCACCAAATTCTTTTATCAGTTCTTCTTGGTAATTATAAATTATTTGCCATTAGACAGTATGCTAATTCTTAGACTCCTACAAAGAGCTTAATCAATTGAGTGCATTTTGTTATTTTCTAGTCTAAACATCATGGACTCATCATACAAAGTATCCAACGACACTAAATTATTCTAGATAGTTAAACTGATGTTAAACCAATCAGAAATATTATTCAATTTTATTAGTCTCCCTGCATTATTTAGCCAGCACAATGAGAACAACAAAAACAAAACATACCCAAGAGGCGAAGGGTAGAATGAGTGAGGAATAAAGCTCTGAAGTTACCACATACTAAAATGAAACAAATAACTTCTAGGAGGGAGAGATCAAGAAAGGTACCGCAGGCAGATCTGTACTATACCTTCTCCTTTGGGTCACATTATTGCTAATTTGGACCTGCACACGTATGTTACCCCAGAGGAACATTTCTGTGTCTGAGATTGGCTTCCCCACATCAAAACCTTTCTAGTCATTGCCCTACAGTTTTAGGAACAGATGCTTTGTATGGCTGGCACAAAGTACTTGCATAGCTCCTCACTGGAGCCCCACATGCGAGCAGATGATAGGTGCTACTGTAAATCACAGCTGAAAGCATTTTCCATGACCCTAGCTTTCCTGTGAAACCCTGGCAGCACAATAAAAAAAGAGCACTATGTTGAATTCCTTCTGGAGTCTTTATAATCCTCCTGCCAAAAGCGTGCTCAGTCTTTAAAATGAAAACCAAAGCAAAGCAAAACAAAACACCCCACCACATTTCCATAGATTTAAAAAAAACCTCAACAAACAAACAACAACCAAAAATCCCACCCCAAAAAAACCTAACTTGTTTAAATAGTGCATAATAGGAATGAGTAACACTTCACCTTTCCCTTTCCATTTGCATTAGTACAGCCTCTGAAGCAGGAAGCATTTTGGCATTAAATAGACACAGCCTTAAGAAAAAAAAAAAAAAAACAAGAAACAAAATGTTCTCCACAGGAAAAGACTCATTCTGGACAACCAAAGACAGCTGCCCCTCTGCAAAAGCATGGCCTCTAATTTAAGATGAGGCTACTTTTAGCTACTGTATGTGTAATTTAAGACTGCATTTGCTTTTAAGTGAGTTGCAACATGTTCTTTTAACTGAGTTATGGATCAGGCTACAGACTCTTCCACCACTAAGATGCAGTTCTAAATAAAACTAGAACTGTACTATGAGGTTAGACCAGAGGTTCATTTAACTTTATGTCCCATCTCCAACACCTGCCAGTAACTGCTGCTGGTGAAAAAATATAAAAGGCCCAGCACAAAGCACTGACTGATTCTCTCCCCTGTGGATTGTCCAAGCTCCTGGCAATCAGCGACTTGAAGCCACTGCTGAAACTAACTAACAAAGTTAATGTCACATATATTTCAGACCC
Organism: Semnornis frantzii; assembly: GCA_013399775.1. Lineage (NCBI taxonomy): Eukaryota > Metazoa > Chordata > Aves > Piciformes > Ramphastidae > Semnornis > Semnornis frantzii. The sequence goes on from VWYK01034572.1 coordinate 4,050, forward strand.
GAAGACCTTTTCAAAAGTTGTCCCCACCTACAACATCTGTCAGGTAGCAGATGAGCTCCATCCCCTTCATCAATGGCTTGAGAGAAGGTAGACCAAAAGCAAAATTGCGCTAATGTTCCTATCATATGACATTCAGGAGAGGCTGTCCTGTACAGGAGATGCAAAGCAGGCCAGTTAAATCTATGTGTTTAGCTAATAAGGGAAAACACCCAAAACTCACTAACAAACACCTATAAAGTACACAGCAAGAGCTTCTATCACCTGCTATCTGAATCTCAGTATTAAGCAGTTTTATAGCAAAGAATCTTTCTCCAGTAAATGTATTTGATAATCTTATTTCTTGCTATTTTGAATGCATGCATGCACAGTTATACCTCAAGAACTTTACAGTAATTCTGTTGAACATGGACTGACGTTCTTTGAAATATGGGCAGAGCAATAAACACATACTTGCTCAGAAATTCCTGTCCAAAGATATTTTTGTTTGCTTTCTCTACTAGCAATGTGTAAACAGTACTGTAAGAACTAATCCTACACACCCCTGTCATGCTGTTGGCTGGAAATCTTTGTTGGCCACATCTCCTTAAGAGGAGTTTCTAAACTCTGTACACTGACACACATAACACAGCCAGCCAAAGGCTCCCTGTGCAGACACTAATGCACCATAGCATCGTTCTTGTTTTTATTTACTTATAGAATGGCAAGCCTGACACAATACTAAACAAAACAGACATGGGCCTGCCCTGAGGAGTTGCTGTGCTTTCAAATCTACCAACTCCAGTGCCACAAAACAACTAAGATCTCTATAGCTCCCTTGAACTTTCTGTTTCTACTTCAGAAGGTGACAAGTTCATGCAGAAATGTCTGTGCCAGTATGAGACAGTATTACCCTACAGTCATCTGTCATTGTCCTTTTGCTGGCACAGGCAGTTGAACGTTTCTCATTGCCTTCAGTGCAAAAGTCAGCTGTATCACCCATCCTGGGAAACTGTCTAGGCATGGGCAGTGAAGATAAGAGATAGGTTTAGAATGGTGTAAAAAAAATGTTGACATGAACCTGGGAGATCATAGAATCATAGAATGGCTTAGGTTGGAAGTGACCTCAAGGATCATCTAGTTCCAACCCCCTCCCATAGGCAGGGACACCTCCCACTAGTACAGGTCACTCAAGGCCTCGTCCAACCTGGCCTTGAACCCCTCCAGGGAGGGAGCAGCCACAACCTCCCTGGGCAACCTGTGCCAGTGTTTCACCACCCTCACTGGAAAGAACTTTTTCCTAACATCCAGTTTAAATCTCCCTTCTGCCAGTTTAAACCCATTAGCCCTCATCCTGTCATAGCAAGACCTTGTAAATAGTCCCTCTCTGGCCCTTCTGAAGGCCCCCTTCAGATACTGGAAGGCTACTATAANCCCTGCTGGCCACGCTGCTCTTGATGCAGCTCAGCACAAGGCAGCTGTTTGGGCTGCATGCGCACACTGCAGGCTCATGTTGAGTTTTTCATCAACCCAGACCCCCAGGTCCTTTTCCTCAGGGGTGTTCTACAGCCATTCACCACCCAGCCTGGATTTGTGCCTACCCAGGTGCCCAACCAGCTTGGGATTGTGCCTACCCAGGTGCAGGACCTTACACTTGACCTTGTTGAATGTCATGAGTTTGGCCTGAGTTCACCTCTTTAGCCTGTCCAGGTGCCTCTAGACAGCATCCCTCCCCTCTAGCAAGTCGACTGTGCCACACAGCTTGGTGTCATCCTCAAACCTGCTGAGGGTGCACTTCATTCCTCTGTCCATATCGCTGACAAAGATGTTAAACTGCGCTGGTCCCAGCACTGACCTCTGAGAGATGCCACTTTTCACTGGTGTCCAGGTGGACATTGTGCCATTGATCACAACCCTCTGCATGTGACCATCGAGCGGTCCGTCCAGAGATGTGCACTACCTTTTTGAAATCAGATTATTTTGAGTCTTAGACCACTGTCATTTTTATCAGATGGCTCTCAAACAGGCTACAAATGAAAAAGAAGCACCTCAAAGGTTAAATAGGATTTTAGGAGAGAACTGAGAATTGTTTGTGTTTGCTGAAGAGTAATATAATTTAGAAGTAGGATCTAAAGCTGGAGTAGATGTCTCCTAGGTGTCAGCTAAGACACATATCTCTGTCCCCTCCACATGGTAGGTGTGCACAAATCTAGCAACAGGGACAGGACACAAACTTTCTAAGTGCCCAGCTTCTTCAACTCTATCTTTAAAATGAAGCAGAGGCACTCAGAAATAATCTGTAGCATTGCTCCAGGGAAATGTGTGCTGTGGATGTTATGAAACAGAAGTGTGAGTCCAAGGCTAGGAGTGAGGATGATGAAGTTCTCTTCCTATCCCCATGAATCTGCACCTGCTACAGCAGAATCAACCCGGAGACAGGCTGCAGGTGTAGGAGCAGGCAGGTTGCAACACATATACCACTAAATGTATGTGTTGCACAGCACATAAGCTTCAGCACTTAGCACATTAATGTATTCACCTTCAAAACAAGCAGTGGAACATATAAAGAATGAAGGCTCTTCTTTGGATATTTTTTTGGTTGTAGAAAACTAATAATAATAACAGGTTTTAGTATTTAGAAAGCAAAAGTTAAGAGATAGGCATCAGCCAAATATTAAAGTCTACAAAGGCTGTTATACAGCAGCTCATACTTCCTCTCCTAACAATAGGTTTTCTTTTGTAGGTTGCCATGAATGAGAATCAGAACGGGAAATGGTTCCTTGGATCATGATGCTGAAGACAAAGCAGTAAAGCACCATAGTTGCTCGGTAAGATTTCATAAAGTTGTCACAGATAACCCTTGAGGATGAGGGCATGAGGACCCATATATTTGACGTCCATCTTTACAGGCTGCTGATGAACTTTCTGAAGCTGATGAATGTTATCATGCATGTCTATGCTTGATAGACAGAACTGCAAAGATTTGGTCAACTCAGTAGTATGGGCAAATCATCACTGATGATAGTTCTTCCTCTCACAAGTCAAATTCTTGATGGATCTCAGAAATCAAGTGGAATATTATGGCATTTATAGTGATAACTCTGGAGATAGTTTTACTACTAAACAATAAAGATAAAACCCTGTGTATTTAAAGGATTTTTTTTTTTCCTTAATAGCAGTAATACCTTGAATGGTAGCTTCTCCCCTACACAGAATAGTGTGAGCACCACTTTCTTATGGCTATGGCAAGCCATATCACTGTGCCTGGAGGAGGAAGACCCATCACCGGAACTGAGAAAACAGAGTTTATGCTCTAGCATTGAGGAAAAGAGTACCACACTGCAACATGACACAACACTACTTTGTCCTTTGTGCAATTACAGACACTTCTTCAATCCGGTTTCAGCCTGTGGATAGTGGCTTACATTATCAATAAAATATGCATGCATCTGTTATGCTCCTCATCTCCTCACACCACTGGGAGCTGGATATTCATTAATGTCCCCATCTAAGAGAGGGAGAAAAAAAAACAATTAATGCAGAGCATCAAATTGCATAACTCTTGGCTCTTCATCCCATGTTTATGCTAGTAAGCCATGACATTGCTTTTTACATGTAATTGCAATTTCTCTTTTTTCTGGTTATTCATGATTTGAGGAATGCTGCTTTAGGCAGTCAATAGCAATTATACTTGGTGAAAAGAACATACAATACAAATTAGAGCAATATAGATTTTCCCCCCTGTTACTTTAATGTTTAGTTACCCTGTTAGATTTAAACTGAGTACATAATGTTTAATAAATTGCTTTCACTAAAACCCATTAACTGACACTTAGAATAGCATTTTAATCCAAAGGAGTGCAGCAAAACATTACTGCAATTAATAGGTACGTTGAAGCAATGAAAAATCCACTCTAAAACAAAGTGTATCCATGGTGGCAGGTTGTTTATATCCAACACTTAAAAGCATCTGGAAAACTGAGGGCAAAATCCCCAGCCAGCCACAGCGAAAGCCATTGAGTTACTTCCATTTAATTCAGTGAGGCCCTGACCTGTGATTTACGCACATATTCCATTGCTTTAGGAAAAATCACTGCCTTGCTGGTGAATGGGCATGGAATGAGAAAGAGGTTTAGGAAAGGGGCTTTATGGAACCGTGTGTCATCCAGTTGAGGAGCAGGAGAACCTGGGCCATGGCTCATGCTCATGGGCACTCTTCTTCCCTTTTGCATCCCTTCCAGGCAAAGTCAGCATCTTACTCCTGTATCTTCTTTTTTCTGTCTTTCAGTATGGGCAGCAGTCATGTCATCTGCAGAACCTGGACACTTGAAGTAGGACTTACTGATGCAGGTGAGTTCTAGCAAGCAGGCTTCTGCAAGTGGAATCTTCTATGCATTTGATTTGTTCCTTCACGGTAACCTTTCTCTGCCTCACCACTCTTTCAGTTTTTGTTGTTGTTGCCATTGTATTTTGTTTGTTTTGCTGTGGGTTTTTGTCTATTTGTGTTTTTTTAGATTTTTAAAGGTGCAAGAAATCAAAATTCCTTTCTTTGTATGACTGTCACAAATCAGCATCTCTCTAGTTTCACGCACAGCACAAATAGTCTTTTTATCAATAGCTGCACATGATGCTTTGTTTGCAGAGAAGTAGGACAAAGGTTTCCAGCAAGCACACCTAAAGCTCTTGTATTTGACCACTAATTTAGGTTTTTTGATGTGTGCAGGGCTAAACATGCTTCTTTCCTTCATCTTTGTTCTGCATGTGTCATCAGGTGGCAGTCCCATTCCCATAAGTTCCCTAACAGGAGAAGCTTCTGTTCCACAACACTCACCTACCAGCATGCTCATTCAGCTTTGGCATACCAAGTTCTGTCTGTTATCCAAAACACTCTCCTAAACTAAAGGACAGCAACTTAGTGGCTGTCCAATACATTTGTCCTTCTCAGTTCCCAAACTTTCCTCCTGTTTGTACAGAACACATTGCTAGTTGTGCAAACTGTTTCAAATGTAGTGGTTGTACTTTTGTAGCAACTCTAAAATGTTAACAGAAGCATGGATTTTCTTCATCCATTTTCCCCTCGTCTTAATTCTTCTGCTTTTTCTTCCTTTGCTTTAGTTGGATATGCTTGGTTCAGTATATATGATTCCAACTGATTAAGGAGCAAGTCCATAACCATCCATACATTCTCCTTTGGCTGTGACAGAGAAAATGCCTTTGTTTAAACAGCCACATGAAGAGATTTTTGTAATCTGTGATTTCTGTACTAAAAGTACATGCAGTGACAAAGCCTGGAATTTGAGAAAACATTTCTGCCGAGAGAATATGCTAAAATAATGCCTAAATATTTCTTGCCAATAAAGGTAGATAAGGACATTTTATATTTTTAAATAAAAACACAGAGGTTTTTGTTTGTTTTTTTTTTTAACCAGAAATTTTCATCTGTATTGTAAATTCAGTAGTTTAGCAAAAGCACATTCTATAGATTTTTTTATGGCTTTGGTAAAGATACTATTTCTCAATATATTCATCCATCATTCCATTTATCTTGAGGAATTTTTTTTTATCATGAATGTACTAGAAGTAGTAACAAAATCTGTAGCTGTCACATCGCACTCAAGTGGAGGAAGATAAAACAATGTATGCTTTATTAGGCCTTGAGTGACCGGTACTAGTGGGAGGTGTCCCTGCCTATGGCAGGGAGTTGGAACTAGATGATCTCTGAGGTCCCTTCCAACCTTACCATTCTATGATTCTATGATTAATGTTCACAAAGTTTTTGAATCCGTATCCTGCAAACAGGGCTCAGCCACAGAATGTTCATTTCTGGCATTGTTTGTGACTCTTCAAAATGATGTGGGAAGCTTTAACAGCACTTACAACCATGTGAATGACTGACAGGTATTCTGTTTGTGCATGTGATCCTATCAGCATTTGCGCTAATGACAGAGTCACCAAATCAGTAAGGATTTCAGTAGCTGGGATGATCAACTTCATTGTTTTCTGGAGAACAAGGCTCTTCAGGCTGAAAAGCTCAACTGTTAGGAACAGTTCAGTATCTAGCTGTATACCTCCTCACCTCAAAGTCAATTGAAGTTTTAGATTAGGTGTGCTTAGATGTTTTTTATGAACTGCTTTTAAAGTATGACGAGACTTACTCAGAACAATGGTTCTTATACCCTCAGGAAGTGGTCCACCTCTACTACAAGTTTATCTTTCCTCTAGAAATCAAGTCTCATCTCCTGAGTAGTTTCAGGTTTGTAGTGTTAGCTATTTAATTTAAAATACTGAACTATATATAGCAACTAATTTCTGTGTGGCCTGGCAGAGTTAGCTGATTGTCACAGATAATTGGTTGATTTGGACAGTATTCAAGTTAGTGCCCTTCTGTATCCAAGTTAATCTCTTGCCAGAATACACTATGCATTCCTTTAAAGGTAGCAAGGAAATGCCATCATCATTAGCAACTTTATTGAAAAAAAAATATATATTTACTAACCAACTAACAGGCTATTACTTGAATTGTCTACCTCTGCCGTTTCAGCATGGCTAAAACAGGAATTTCCCCTCAGGATTCCAGAACAGAAGAGGTTTGTAATCAACTATTTATGTAAATTTGGGAGTACGTAGTAGTCACGAATTGTCTGCTTTCTAAACAAAGAAAACATTTAATTAGTGTCAGTAATCTTCTTGTACAAACAAAAATTTCTCCCTGGCTACATCTATACTCAACAGAACTCCTTTCAGTCCAGGCAGACCAGTGCTGCCAGGGAATGGCACACACCTGCCCAACCAGCAGCAAGTAAGACATACATGGTGGCTGTGGGCAAGTAGTGTATATGATGCCTTGTCTTTGTTCACACCCATGTATTTCTCCTGAATAGGTAATGTAAAACCTGGTCTCTGTCCAAAAGAGTCTTCAAATCATCTGGTTTTGTTCTGATATTGAAGGTGGCTAACACAGAAGGGCCCAGTTCAGAAGGAGACATCTGCACACATCAGTAACAACTACAGCAATAACTCCTTTACTCTTGCACTTACACGTAAATATCTGAAAATATCTTCTCATCTTTTATATGTTTTGCCAGCACTCCACGTTTAATATTTTGGGGGGTTTTAATAGCAAAAGATCATTAATCCTCAGCTCCTAATCAGTGTAGACATTAATATGCAATAAGTACAATTTACTTGGCTTGGCAAGTGCAGTTAACTGTGTGTTATTTTGGAATCCTTCTCATCAATTATGGAAATAAGCATTTTGCATACTCCACCTTTGTTAGGCATGTCATGGATCTAGGAGTCAATAGTTCATCATTTAATATTTCCCATCTGCATAGGTCATTGATTTCAAAGAACAACACTGACTCCATCTTGTGCCCTGTACTCATCCTCTATACCAAAGTGGTTTTAAGGCCACAAATTCAAACTGCTAAGTAAAACATGTTCCTTAAGAAGGTGGTTTAATAATTGGAAATTTCTACAGACCCAAAGGCACTACCTGACATTCAGCTCAATTGTGGTTAATTATTAGGTCATTTTTCAATTTTTACTGTGCCCATTTTGAACCAAGAAGTGACTGACAACAATACTAACTCCCAAAGCATCAGTACTGCTACTCTTGTGCTGCATTAGGAAGCGAACTGGCACGGCTCCTGTTGGCATAGATGCATCCACCTGCAGCTTCTGTGACACAGCTGACATAAAACTTCTCAAAACACAGGCGAAGCCAACAGGACCACAACCAGGCTGCTCCCAAAATGAGAGGTACAGGAGGATATAGAAATGCTCAGACTCAGGGAAAGACCTTAAAAAGGCAGGTTGGCAGCTGCTGCTGTGGGAGGAGGAGAGCAGATGAGGAGGTATCCTTTGGGGCTTGGTCACAGGCTTGGTCACAGGCAGTCTATAACAATCCCATGTCCTCAGGGAGAGCAGGCACCTGCTTGGCCCTCGCACATTCTGCTGTAGGAAATACAAGCAACTTCACTGCCTGCAGCCTGTGGTTGGTAATGGCACACTGATCCCAGCAAGTCAAGGGAGTAAGATGGCAGGGGAAGGGAGCATCCCCACCCAACATGCCCTTATTAGCTGGGCTTTGAGGGGCAGGTGGATGCAGAGTCCCAGTACTTTCACCGCTACCCCTGTGTTTCCTCCCCTACCTGTTTCTTCCTGAATCAGGATGGCAAAGGCTATAGGAGAAAAGGAGGCAGCATTCCCCCACAGTCTACTGCTTGCTGGGAAGCAAGCTTGTATCATTGGGGCAGAGCACAAGGACTTGATTTTGGAGACAAGGCATCTGCTCTAAGCAGTATGTTTCCCATGTTCTCCCACCCTATTTAGGGTGGGCACCAACTCAGGTATTCACAGTTTTAACACTGGAAGTTAAAAGCCACCCTCTGACCCTCAGTCTAGCCTTAAATAATTGCTTGACAGATTATCATGGCAAGGCTGAGTCTTGAGGAGGGGGTAGGATGCAGGAGAGTGAAGTGGCCTTGTGGCTTGGCTCAGGCAGGCTTTTGATGGCTGTGAACTGAGCTTGTGCTATTTCCATTTGTTCTGTGGGATTTTGATGATATAATATGGTTGATGTCAATACGGTAAAAAATGGAATCATATTTCCAAGTACCTCATTTTGATTTCTTCTTCGGTATTTTGCTTTGACTACTAATCATCCTGATCACCTGGCAGACTATGAAAGGCTGACCCATTTGATTTTGCAAACAGGGAAAGAAGTGAAAAAATTAATCAAATAGAAGAGGGGCAGTTTGCTCATACAGTTTATATTTTCAAAGTTTTCTTCTACTGGCTTTTGTTTATAACCTCTGTCAATCATGTATCAGGAATAAAAAACACAGAATGGATGGAAAAGTAAGCAAAAGCTGTTAACAGAGTTGAATTTTTATATTTTTAGAAGGAAAAGGCCATAGAAAAGACTTGGTCTTGTGGAAAGACACTGCAGTAAGTTGTTCATACCTTCTCACTGGTGGCTTGGAGATTCCATATTGGAAAAGGCAAAGCAGCTCTACAGAAACATTCCAATTGGACCAACCGAACCAGCTTGATAGAGAATACAGAATGTAAAAAGCCTTTTTTCAATACATAAAACCCATAGAATCTTCCTTGTATTCAGACAAAAGGATTTCCTCCCAAATACACATCATCTTTTCCCATGGTAGACAAATTCATGTGCCTTCATCTCACCATCCCAATCACACTGATGATTCACAGGAAATATCTGAGAACTAGAGAAGTAGTGAAAGAAAACTTTTGAAGAAAACAGGACTCTGAGCTTTACAACTACTTGAAGGTAGGGAGGCCTTACAGAGAGACTTAGACAGATTGACTCAATGGGCCAAGGTCAATGGTATGTGCTTCAACAAGGCCAAGTGCCAGGTCCTGCACTTGGGCCACAATGACGCCATGCAACACTGCAGGTCTGGGGAAGTGTGGCTGAAAACTTGTCCAGCAGAAAGGGACCTCATGGTTCTAATCAACAAGTGGCTGAATATGATCAAGCAGGGTGCCCAGGTGGCAAAGAAAGCCAATGGCATTCTGGTTTGTACCAGAAGTAGTGCGACCAGCAGGAGTAGGGAACGGATTGCCCTGCTGTACCCTTGGTGAAGCCACATCTCAAGTACTGTGATCACTTTCAAGTGTCTCAATACAAGAGGGACATTGAAGCACTGGAGGAGGGGCAAAGAACAGTAACTAAGATGGTGAAGAGCCTAGAGATAAGTCTCAGGATGAATGGCTGAGGGACATGGGACTGTTTAGTTTGAGGAAGAGGAGGCCTTCTACAACTACTCGAAAGGGCAATGTGGAGAGCTAAGTGCTGGTGTCTTCTCACAGGTGGTGTTAGAACAAGAGGGAATGACCTCAAGCTGCACCAGGGTAGGTTTAGGCTAGATATTAAGAAAAGGCTGTCCAGGGAGGTGGTTGAGTCACCATCCCTGGATGTGTTTAAAGGTTGTTTACACCTGGTACTTAGTGATGTGGTTTAAGGGTGAACTTGGTAGAAGAGGATTAATGGTTGGACCTGATGATCTCAAGGGTCTTTTTCAACCTGAATGATTCTATGATTCTGTAACTCTATTATCCCTTCCCCTGAGCCAAGCATCAGGTCTGCTGAGGGTAGTTGTGACTTAGGAGGAGTCCTGGAAAGTGCAGCTGCTATAATGGTGTATTTCTAGGAAACCATTCACAGTGAGATGTTGATGCAGAAACATTATTTCCCACAAACAGTGGCACTGGAGTAATTTGGAAAAGTCTTGGCAAACTTAGATCCTCCCATGCTACTCGTTCTCGGTGTGTAATCACCAGAGGTCTCCTATTTAGAAAGATTTTCTTCAGCTTTCCAGGTAACTAAATGTTAAGCAGAGCAGAGAGGCTTAAGTTTGTTTCTCTCATGTCTCTCATAATTTCATTAACCACAGGACTATAAAGTTAGTTCCTTTAAGTGTTTGAATGTTTAACAATTCGAGTCTGAGCTTCACATGCTAAATCAAAGGTAGCCTCAGCTTAGACCTCCAACAGTCCAATCCTTCTGACATTCACCTGACATATGAAAAACTCAAATTCAAGTATCTGCTCAGAAAGCTAGGAGCAAAAGGCACTCCATCTGCAAATGGGTGTAAAGATGAGAAACACAGACCTGTGTAGCCTGAGGAAAGTGTCAGCTGGAAACGAAATAGCCTAGACAGGAGATGTATGCTGTAAATGAGAAGAGTGGTTCTCAAGCAAGTTTCTTGCTGGCATAGTAGGGACAAGACTTAAGAGGTATGAAAAGCTGTGAATGACAGCAGTAGCAATGGACATCTAATCATAAGGGCAAAGCTTTTATGATATATCTCTGGCAAGTCAAGCAAAAATCTGTATGAATTCAGCTTGTGTGATTATGAAGGTCGAAATTTAAAGGGCATGCAATGCTAATTGACTATAAAAAAATAACATGTAATGAAGAGATGTCCTGATTTCCATGAGTTGTCTATGCATCAAGAACATCAGAACATGCCAAATATAGCCTGCCTGTTCCCACATGTCCTAAAACCAGTATAGTCATTGTCAAAAGTAGCTTTTCCTCACCAACTTCCTTAGAACATGAATTCTGTACCTTACTTTTGGCTTGATGCCATTTCCTCAGCAGTTACCTTTGTTTTTTTCATGTCCTGTTTATTGCTACAGGCTACCTACACTGTGCACCAACAGGCAAGGCTCTTAAAATGTCACGTTCGTGTTCAAATAGGCAGGTGCTTACAGAATTGCTATAATGGTGTTAGTAGATGGCACCAAGTCTGCAAGCTCACTGAAAATTACAATTTTCGTTCACTTCCAAAATTAAGACCTCGCTCTGAACCAGAATCATTGAGGAATTAAAGAGGGTTTAGCGAGGAGAATGCTAAAATCCATCCAGACTTATGACAGTCAAGACATTCTGCAGGATTTAATGTTGCCTGCAGCTGGATAGGAGTCTAGCCTTAAGCTGTGTGCCAGCAGTGCAAGCAGTCTGCTTTTTGGTGTGAATCTTCCAACATTTTTCATATCATCTCCCAGAATTTTCTCACAGGCTTAAAATATGCAGGCAGTTACATGGTCTAGGTTTCTTATTATCTGTCCAGCCACTTAACTCTGAACTATTTTCTTCTCCTTTTGCCTTTTTGGGGGTCTGTCTTTCTGAATTCTCTCGTTGTGCACACGAAAATGTTTATATCAATCCACTTCTTTAGAACAAATGTCCATACAATGTACCCAGGGTTAGCCCTTCTTTGGCAGGTGGAGAGTGCCAGTAGCCACTTTTGCAGACTGCTGAGAGGAACTGACAGCAGAGAAGCACCTATGAGGAAGTAATGTGGCTGTGAAGTTTGAAAGTTCATCAACCATCACGTCACCAACATCAGAACACATCTCCCTCTACCTTCTCTGCTCTGCCGAAAACAAAAGCTAAGGCAGAACACTGGTACCTAATCCATTTAATTGCCTTCTGCCATGACTCAAGGACAAATGTTGGCCTTTTAAGTAACAAGAAAAAATATCAGCAAAGGGGGAAAGTTCATCTACCTGTGAAATGGCATTAGCTCAAGTAGGCAGATAAAGCTGAACTGCACTTGGAGGTTTCAAACTACATGAAAATGCCATATTCTGGAGTTTGATTTAATTCCAAATTCCAAATGGAAAAATCAGTTTCCTTTAGCATAGCTTCACAAGAAAAAGAAGAACCACAATTTCAGGTAAATTACAACCATTCAGTTTTGTCAAAATAAAACCACAATGTCCTGATTTTGATCCTTTCAGTTTCATATCACAGAAACATAAGACGAATGTGTAAAAATAAAGGTGACTTGCTCTATTGTAAATGATACATTGAATCAAATCATATACATTTCACAGATCAATAAAGAGGTTTGTCTGAGTAAGATCCCATCTGATGCTTAGACCTTAGATCTAAGGTCTTTCATGGGGAAAAAAAAAACAAACCACAAACATTATTGTTGCTTTTCACATGAAAAGTTTAGATTTTAGTGAATCAGGCTTTTCCAATTCAGAACTAAGTTACTGAAGAGAACTTGCCAATTTTGAACACCCTCAAGGGTGTTTTAATCTTGAGGCTAAAATCTGCAGGCATGACTCAAAGCCCTGGTGAATCAATGGGCAGAGGGGATGCTGATCACCTGGTGACTATGCTGTTACCCATGGTTCACAACCCTGCTGGAAACCAGGTCATTCCAGTGATTAAACTCATTTACAATACTTCGAACAGCAGAGTTGTTCTGAAAGGATCACAGCAATATTGACTAAAAAGTCAATGAGATGGTGGGGAAATTAACGTTGCACATTTGATACACTTAGAAATGCCATTAGCTGGAAACTCAGCTAATCCTACAGAACAGGGGCATGAAGAGTTAGGAGCAAAGAAAGTTTTTGACAAGGGTAGGTGAGTAACTCCAGCTGCCACCAGATTTTGTGTTATGTGTAGACACTGAGGCAGTCTGGCCATGAGCTCCAGTTTCGTAATGTGATTTCTGTGACTGGTACAAACAGCAAAAACAGAGCACTCCTTTTTTAAAAAGAAATTATTTGTGGGATTATAGAACCATAGAATCATTTGGGTTGGAAAATACCTCTAAGATCACTGAATCTAACCATTATCTATCTCTAACAAGCCTAGTGCTAAACTCCAACTTTTAGCACCCCATCTACACTTCTTTAAACACCTCTGGAGATGGGGATTCTACCACTTCTCTGGGCATCCTGTTTCAGTTATTGATAACCCTTTCAGCAAAAAACTTTTCTTCTAATATCTAATTTAACCCTCCCCTTGTGCACTTTGAGGGCGTTTCTTGAAGAGATCAACACCCACCTCACTACAACTTCTTTTCAGATAGTCGTTGATACGATTGGGGATTAATTTGACGAGGCAGGAATTATAAAAATATAGTTATTTTTATTTTCCCAAAAGACCTGCCACAAAACTATATACAAAACTAGTTAAATTTTATTTACAGGTTCTAAATTGGTCGGGAATTTCCACAAGGATGCTTCTGGGGAAAACCGATGATTTGGGAAAGTCAGAAAATGGAAAAGGCTAAGCCACAAGATAGTTTTACCCCACTTATGAAATCAGAGACAGAGCAGAGCCTAAGGAAGAACTGATTTACTCACAAGGGTGGAGTAGGACTTTGGAGATGCTCCCTGGATTTCCTTTGCAGTAGGCTCTGAAATTCCAAGTAATGATCCAGGTTGCTTTAGTCCAATGCACATAAAACCCGCCAAACTAAAAAATGTCTGCAGACACAGCTTCCATAAGACACATCTCATGGAGTGGCACTGCCTTAGCAGTGCAGGGAAAGCCACACTGCTGACGGGGCAGTCTATGGCAGAGGCAGGGTACTTCCAGCTCAGGGCAGCGAGCAGGAAGCCAGGACAGGGTCAGAGAGCTGGGTTTGGGTGCCATAGGCAACTCTCTCGAATGGACTCCCATGGACTCCAAGTCCTGAGGGACTTGCATGAGAGCTGTAGAACTGCATGAGAGCAAGCTGTCTGTGCTTTTCCCTCACTTCATTTAAAATTATTTCCTAAATAATGTGTCCAGTGCCAATATATACTGGGCACAAAGAATCCAGCCAATCACAATCCCAGATCCCAGTATGGGCTTCCCATGAGTCAGTACACGTGTGGGAAAAAGGCGCCTTTTGCTGTTCCCCATTCAAGCCTGCAAGGGGTGGGAGGAAAGCAGTTTCATGTCTTCTTCTTCCCACATTCAAACCTCCGCTGACGGAGGAGGGGGAAGGGAGTTTGGAGTGCCCACTACAGTTGTAGAGAGTAATAAGGTCTCCAGAATAAACAATCCCAGGTCCTCAGCCAGTCCTCCTAAGGTCTGTTGTCCAGGTCCTTCACCATCTTTGCTGCCCTTCTCTCAACCTGTCCCAGGACCTCAATGTCTTTCTTGTAGTGAGGTCACCAAAACTGGAGACAGTATTGAAGATGTGGCCTCGCCAGTGCCAAGTATAGGAAAACCATCACTTCTCTAGTCCTGCTGGGTTACATGATTCAAGATACAGTTCAGGATACCATTTACCTTCTTGGCTACATGACCATACTGCTAGACCATGTTCAGCTGGTTGTCAATCAGCACTCCCAGTCTTTCTCTAATGGGAAGGTTTCCAGGTGCTCTCCCCTAAGCCTGTAGCATTGTATGGGCTGTTGTGACTGAAGCGCAATACTTGGAACCTGGCCTTGTTCAATCCCACACAACTTGCTCATTGATCCAGCCTGTCCAGATCCCTCTGTAGAGCCTTCTTACCCTCAAGAAGATCAACATTCCTTCCAAATTTAATGTCATCTGCAAATTTACTAAGGATGCCCTTAAATCCCTCATCCATACCATCGATATAGTTATTAAAGAGAAATGGTTCCAGTACTGAGCCCTGGGGAACACCGCTTGTCTTTGGGCCTGGCCATCCAGCCACTTTTTTTCCCAATGAAGCATCCTCTCATCCAAGCCTCGAGCAGCCAGCTTCCTCAGGAGGATGCTGTGGGAGACCATAAACAGGACCTGTCCATCACTAACTCACACTGACTGGCCCTGATCACCTGTTTGTCCTGTATGTGCTGCATAATGGCGCTCATGAAAATCGGCTTCATGACCCTGCCTGGCACCAAGGCCATACTGACAGGTCTGTGCTTCACTAAATCCTCCTTCCAAACCTTCTTGTAAATGAGTGTCACATTTGCCAACCACCATTCAACCAAGACCTTCTTGGTTAGCCAGACCTGATGGTAAATGATGGAAAACGGCTCGGTGAGCACTCTCAGTACCCTCAAGCACATGCCATTCAGTCCCATAGGTTTGTGCATGTCTGAGTGGTGCAGCATTTAGACCACTGATTACTTTCAGGTTTACTTGGCAATGTTGTCCTTTTCATGTCAGATATATTTTATAGCAGATGTATACCCAGACAACAATCCAATACAAAAATGAGCTTAGGAATAAAGAAGTTCTCCCCACTTCTGCTTTTCTTTTTTCTTTCTTCCCTTTTTCATTATTTTTCTCTTTTTTTAACTATAATTCTTTCTTGGAAAAAGATATTTCATAACTGTCTACTGTCTTTCAGAATAGTTTATAACTCATCTGAGAAGATGTGGGACATTTAATTTATCAATGGATTAGAAAAAAAATAATCTAAACAATACATTCTCCACCAGAAAAAATATTTTCAAGATAAAGAAAAATCTTTTCACTTACTTTAGATATGGCTCAGTGACAAAAGCAAAACTAAAGATACAGAGCTTACAGTGAATACCTCAAATCTAGTTGCTGGTGTATGAAGAATGACACTGCCTTCAAGCAGTGATTGCATGAATGTGTGATGATTTTTCTGAAGGGAATTTGGGCCAAGGTGGATCCCTCTCAATTTATTTGTAGGT
Organism: Semnornis frantzii; assembly: GCA_013399775.1. Taxonomy (NCBI): domain Eukaryota; kingdom Metazoa; phylum Chordata; class Aves; order Piciformes; family Ramphastidae; genus Semnornis; species Semnornis frantzii. The sequence continues at coordinate 19,941 of VWYK01034572.1, forward strand.
CAGCTGTCAATATTTTGTCTTTGGAGCAGCTCATCTCACCTTGCACTTTCCCAGCCTTCTCTCTTTCCTCTGCAGCACAATTACTTGAGTGTCAGGGCAGTCAACAGGGCGAGCTGCTGTGATTTTTTTTCCTGAGCTTCTCCGTTCTCTCATTTTCTGACATTCCTAGCATGAATAGGTGCGCTAAGATAATTACACTAATCCATCTAGCAAAACACCCAACTTATACATTTGAAGCTAATTAGATAAACTTCAAAATGGGTCATTTTTCAGCCCCTCAGTCTCCCCCTGCTTATGAGCATTACCCCTGAGGGGACTCTTTCTCAATCAGGTAGACATTTCTCGGAATGAGATCTAATGAATCCTTTTACCTCCTGAACTGAAAACCTCTTTTCATTGAGACTCAAGTAACTGAGGACAAATTCAGGTATGTTAGAAGTAGGAGCTCTCCCAAGGCTGCTATACTATTTTCTTCTGCCTAAATTAGGTTTGACCCAATCTACTGACAAAAGGCCAAAAGCCTTCTCTGAGCAAAATTGCTGCAAGATCCTTTCTTCTCTGGTAAAGAAAGGCAAAGAAGACTGTAGCCATCAGTTCCCCTTACTGACATTAGTGCTAAATGCAGATAAGATCTTTCAAATTAATAGTAAAGAGCCTTGCCAGAAATTAAATCCTCTAGATCCTGGAGCTGGATTGAAGTTCACTAGTAGTAGAGCAGCAGGAACTTTTTTCCCCAGATTTTTCAAAATGTTTTAGCCTGATGCTGTCAAACCACCACTTTTTGCAATTTCAATGTGAAGTAATACTTTGTGCTTTAAAAAAGCACTCTTTTAAAAGGTATGTTATTTTCCTTCTTTTTCCTTAATGGGGATTGGCCACAGTATTTTTATTGATTTCCAAGTGGAGCTCCATTCCTGTAAGCCCTTGCCAAGTACCCAGTTAGAAACAATTCTTACCCTCACACAACGTGGCGGTTAACTGAAACGCGACGAAACAGAAGCACTGAGTTGCAGTAGGTTGAAAAAAATGGCAACTGGATGACAAATCTAGGATTTGGTCAAAAAATGGAAATTACTGATCAGCAACATTACAACAGAGGTGGATACCACTGCAGGTTTTCAGGCTTTTAACAAAGACAGGAACATCTGAATGCATTGTTTTTGGGAGCAGCGAGAAAAAAAGACAGACTCAGGGGAGGAAACAGAGAAAAGGATAAGAAAGTACAGCCGTGGAGCCCTACTCATAGTAAATGTAGCTAGTGAATTATAGAGTTACAAGCCTCCGTTAGTCTGTGGTCTGTGCTGACGTCAGGCATGCAGCCCTGCAACACAGAACTGTAAGGCTGTTTCTGACTGGGCTGCAGAGGAGCCAGTTTTGTTGTTGCTGGGACCACATAGAGGCAAATTTGCCATGAAGTTGGGGGTGTGAGGGAAAAAAAATAGTCGATGAACCAGGAAAACTGACACATTTTCACTCCAGAAAAGGGTAAAACCTGCTGCCTGTGTGTGACACACTGAGGCTCATTTGTTCCCTGAGATAAGAACACAGACGAGCTTCCCATGTTTCTCCCCATCTCTCTTCGTGTTCTACTGCTGTAATTTTAGAGGTGGAAGCAGATTTAGAAGGTTTTTCCATTGTTATACCAGGTCTTTTCTGCTATCGCCTGTCACAAGTGTAATGCCTTGTTATTTTATATTCCTTTTGCTTTCAGAATGAGCTCCAATGGTGCTCCCTAATGATAACAAACCATCACTGCAGTAATATTGATACCTGTTGTAATCACTGGCATTCCAGCTTTTCAATTTTCACTATTTGCCTTGGATCAAGTAGCTCTGCGCTAATGCAACAGAAGGTCACGAGATGAAGGGGCTGATAACAGAGAGGGACTGTTCTACTTAACATGCATGGAGGATTATGCTTTTCAGTCGTCCTCGAGCTAATCTTTCAAGTTGTCCTTTTTTGACTTTCTCAGTTTAATCAGTTTAATCTCATCTTCCCTCTTTTCTGATTACAAGGATTTTCTATAGAAACCTTGCCTCCACAATAAGGACCACGTGGAAATTTATTCTTATATTGATTTCAGTGTCTCTTTGCCACTACCAGGACTCTGATGTGAGGAGGGGGGGTGGGAGGCAGAGGGAGAGCAAAGGGTCCCTCTAGTGCCTCATACCTAGCAAATCCTCATGCTTTTGTTATCTGAGACTGAATACTTCTTCAACAGACTTGAAGTCAGAAATGGCAGCAAGATTGGAAATGCTCAACTGTGATTAAAAGTTAGTGGAGACAGTAAGAGCAATAAAGGATAATCACAAAATGAGCTAAATCTGAGTCACCAGTAATCAAACTATTCAGGTCAAGGGATCTTTCATGCTTGCCATCACAATTGCTTACCTAGCAGATCATAATATTCTTGCCCCACAGCTGGGGAAACCAGATGCAAGGCACAGGGAGTCAGTGAAAGTGGTCAGTCTGT
>VWYK01034576.1:0-11321 GCA_013399775.1 Semnornis frantzii
TTAGCTCAAACCAGCACAGATAATAAAATATATTATATGTATTATTATTTATAACTATATTTTATACAACTATATATAGTATATATTTAGATATACAATATATAAAACTATATATCTATAACTTATTATTTACAATTATGTCTTATAATGCTAATGTATGCATTATATTACTATGTAATTATTTATTATGTTTATTACTTTTTATTATTATTGTGTTTGGGGGTTTTTTAATTGTTCTTTATTGCAAATCTATGTAGTACAAAAGGACAATTTCATTCAGAAATTTAGTAGACAGGTAAATGGAACCCAGCTGCCTGTCTGAGCCTTGGTTGCACTTTAATCTTTATCCTGTCAGTGATCTGTGTTCAGTGGCTGTAGACACCCACTGTGCAACCAAAGTGTTTGTTCAGAGCCAGTGATGGATTAATCCACTGCTACTCATTACTGTTCTGGTATCAAGTGAATCAAATGTCACTAAAAATAAAGTTTTCCTTGTTCCTTCTGGACTTTACCAAAACATCATTAAAGAACATTGTTTCTGAAACACTTTATAGACAATAAGCTGATTTTTTTTTTTTTCCTACAAAAGATCTGTGGCAGTTTTGTTCACCTTAGAAGATTTTACATTCTCTTCCTCGGTCTCATGTGACGAGGAGACTTTCCCTAGTGTCTGATTTTTCATTCATAGAATCATAGAATGGTAAGGTTGGAAGGGACCTCAAAGATCATCCACTTCCACCCCCCTGCCATAGGCAGGGACACCTCCCACTAGTACCGGTCACTCAAGGCCTCTTCCAACCTGGCCTTAAACATCTCCCTGGGCAACCTGTGCGAGTGTCTCACCACCCTCACTGCAAACAACTTCCTCCTAACATCCACTTCCAATCTCCCCTCTGACACTTCAAACCCATTGCTCCTTGTCCTGGCATTACAAGACCTTGTCAACAGGCCCTCCCCAGCCTTCCTGTAGCCCCCTTCAGATGCTGGAAGGCTACTCTAAGGTCTCCTGGAAGCCTTCTCTTCTCCAGGTTGCAGAGCCCCAGATCTCATAGCCATTCATTACATAATTCATCTACAAAGTTTTGATTGTTCCACAAAGATCACAAATTCTTTTTCAAAAAGAGTCCCACAGATGATGTTTTATACTTTCTGTTCCTACAAAGTCCAGTCACTTCATAAATATGAATGACTGCTAAGTTTGAGTTATAATGAGAGGACTGAGCCCATGTACCAGACTGTCCTTTGAGCATTCTTCTGCAGGAGGAATTCTTTCCCCTCACTTCAGAAGATGGGAAATAGTGCCAGACTGGCTAACTCTTCCCCAACAAAGGAACCATTTTTAAATACAGATGCAATTTCTTGACAATTTTAGACATCACCAGCCTGGAATACAGTCAGAAAACTGATTCATGCTTCAGAGGAAACCGAAGCTATAAAACCAAATTTGAACTTAGTACAATTTGCCATTGTACAAAGACACTTTTGCATCAAAGCAATGAAAAATGTACTTTGAAGAAACTTGACATAACTAATGTGCAGAATGCATGTCTCTGTGCCTGCCAAGATCCTGAAATATTTATGAAAGCAGACATACCTCATCAATTCAGTAATTCCCCCCAGTAAGAACTGAAGTAATGCAAACTAGTGCTGTGCAGGCCAAGTGTTCTGCAGAGCTTAAATCTTAACCAAAAGGAGCAAGAGCTGATGGGTATCATCTGATACATGATGGGCAAACAGGAATTCTTAAATCATAATTAATAGTATGAGGACAGCCTACAAGAGTTGGGGCTCTGCAACCTGGAGAAGAGAAGGCTTCAAAGAGTAGCCCTTCCAGTATCTGAAGGGGGCTACAGGAAGGCTGGGGAGGGACTATTGCCAAGGTCTGGGAATGCCAGGACAAGGGGCAAGGGGTTCGAAGTGGCAGAGGGGAGATTGAAAGTGGATGTTAGGAGGAAGCTGTTTGCAGTGAGGGGGGTGAGACACTGGCCCAGGTTGCCCAGGGAGGTTGTGGCTGCTCCCTCCCTGGAGGGGTTCAAGGCCAGGTTGGAGGAGGCCTTGAGTGACCTGTGCTAGTGGGAGGTGTCCCTGCCTATGGCAGGGGGTTGGAACTGGATGATCTTTGAGGTCCCTTCCAGTCTTACCATTCTATAATTTTATGACATATAACAAGATTAAAATTACATCTGGTAGTCCTATTCCATATGTATACGTGCACAGGACTGTACATAATATTTAGTGAGAATCATAAGCCTGATCTCTTTCAGCCAATTAATCTTATAACACAACTAAAGCTCAGACCAACAGAGGCAATGAGGCAAAGTCAGTTACAAATCAACAGAGGGTAGTGAGACCCTGGCACAGGTTGCCCGGGGAGATTGTGAGCAGAGAAGCACCCAGTGTGATCACAGATCAAAGATCACATTGGGTGCTTCTGTTCTCCACAACCTCCCTGGAGATGTTGAAGGCCAACTTGGATGAGGCCTTGAGTGAGACCTGTACTAGTGGGAGGTGTCCCTGCCTATGGTAAGGGGTTGGAACTAGATGACCCTTGAGATCCCTTCCAACCTTACCATTCTGTGATTCTGTGATTATTCTGTCAGTGCATACTCAGACAGTAAATGTTTCATACACATGCAGCAAAAGCATTGTTTAAATCCCCTGTGTGTGAATCTTGTCATCACTGGGAATGATTAGAGCATAAGAGTTACTGCTGGCTGCTCTGGAGGGTTTTGGTTAGGGGACTCTAGCCAGCAACAGGACAAAATCTCCAGAGGTTTAATTTTCTCAGGAGCCAATATTCTTCCATATTGGTGCACACACAGAACATAAAATATCGTCGGGTGCTTTTGAACCTGTGATTCTTGCCAGCTTGACCACGCTCTCTGGGTAGTCCAGAGAATCAAACAAGACCATCCATCAAATGGCCCAGCTGTACTGGAATCTGTTCAGCCACCACTCCCACTCTGAGAGTTAGAGTTTATTTTAGCTACTGTCTCCTACTCTGGGGTTTCGTTGCCATTAGTCAGTGGAAATTGTTTGGTTACTCATGGAGTAGAAAATGATAGTTTGTGTGATTACAATTATATCTGTGTGTATTTATGCACATGCACAGGCTCACACAAACTCAGACACACAGCCTGGCTGGTGGGCTGAGTTTTTAGGCCTGCACTGAAGTCCAAGTTGCGTTAATGCAGGAGTTGCATGGCTAATTCTGTCCAAGACCCTCTCCTTAGAACCAAGTACATAAAAGGAAACAATTGCTGCTCCGTATTGCTCTGTAAGTTCAGTACTTACAGAGAATCAGAGAATCACAGAATGGTGAGCTTGGCAGGAACCTCAAGGATCATCTAGTTCCAACCTCCTGCCATGGTGATCCACCTCCTACTCCTCCCACTAGCACAGGTCACTCAAGGCCTCCTCCAACCTAGCCTTGAACACCTCCAGGGAGGGAGCAGCCACAGCCTCCCTGGGCAACCTGTGCCAGTGTCTCACCCCCCTCACTGCAAACAACTTCCTCCTAACATCCACTTTCAATCTCCCCTCTGACACTTCAAACCCCTTGCCCCTTGTCCTGGCATTGCAAGACCTTGGCAATAGTCCCTCCCCAGCCTTCCTGTAGCCCCCTTCAGATACTGGAAGGCTACTATAATATGATTGTCTGCCCACTGCAGTGCAAAAGTCAAGCTCCAGGCTGCCCTGGGCAACCTTGACAATATTTGCTGGTAAAGATATGACAGTGTTCCATTTACTGCAATTGATGTTATGCCAGTTGACACTAGCAACAAATTCAGCCCAGTCGTGTAGTCTACTCCTGTAACAAAAATCTTTTTTTGAAGTATCTACTTAAAAAATTGAATTTGATTCATTCTGATAACACCAGGATCAGTTTCCAGTGATCCTTAGCAGTAAAAGTTGAACAATGTGTGATGGTTTGGGAGTTACCTGCCCCCCTACACTATGTAAAATCCCCCAGACTAGACTCAGCCAGCTGGAAGTTAAGGACTGAAGCTCTATTTACAGCTCAGCACAATGGACAAGCAGAGATATACACAACAGACAGGAATAGTTACAGACATAGACAAGGTAAAGGGAATACAGACACACAACTCCCCTCCCAGAAATCAGAGTCCCCAGGAGGGGCTCCCAACCACCCTTCCACCTTCTTCCCACCCCTCTGCCTTACCCCAGGGTTTGCCTTATGCACAAGGTGAGTTTGGAGGATGGCACAGGGGGATTAGAAGCAGAGTGATTAGTTAGGTTGGCAGAGAGGAGAAGACACACTGGCTCCCAGAGAGCAAGACACTCTGTGTGACTCTCATCTGTGTTTGTGTTCTTATCCATCTCAGCAAGCCTCTGAGTGAAGCAGACATCACCTGTGTTTGCTTTTCTCAGCNAGCTTCTTGGGCTAGCAGCTCTGGCTTCTCCTCTCTGCTGAATAACTTCACTAACCACTTTTCTTCTAATCCTCCCCAGCCGATCCTCCTTGCGTGTAAGGCAAACCTTGGGGTAAGGTGTGGGGGTGGGGAGAAGGTGGAAGGGTGGTTGGGAGCCCCTCCTGGGGTCTCTGATTTCTGGGAGGGGAGTTGTGTGTCTGTATTACCGTAAACTTGTGTATTTCTGTAACTATTCCTGTCTATAGTGTATATCTCTGCTTGTACATTGTGTTGAGCTGTAAATAGAGCTTCATCTCTTAACTTCCAGATGGCTGAGGTCTAGTCTGGGTCATTTTAAAGTGTGGGGGGGCAGGGAACTCCCAAACCATCACATTCCAATTAAATTCAAACCATCACAAGACTATCAGAACCCCTTGCTTTAAGTGACTTTGTTTAATGAAGATCTTCTATGATTCTGCATCTTCTTAAAAAGCTGTGAAAAGTATTTGGTCAATGAAAGGTTTTTAATGTCTCAGGGACAACGACTAGAGGAAGAAGGAAGCTCTCTCTACCATTATCCCCCCTAGCTCAGAGTCAGCCAGCAAATCTATGGGAGGCACCTTACCAAAGAAAGGTTCACCACATACTCAGTTCTGTCGTTGCCTTTTGACTATGCAGTTCCCTAAGGTCTTCAAGAAAAATCCAATGATTCTTGTGCCTTCCAGATTGTGGCTTTGTCAATCACAGGGGAACCCCATTCTCAGGGAAACCCCATTCCCATGACCCAGTTTTTATCTGTGTAGACTTCCTGTGTGAAGAAAGAGCTGATGCATTTCATGTAAAAATAGATGAGTAAATGTGGATTTCCTGAAAGCCATAACAATGTGTTTGCTTCCTCCCCCTCTCCATTTCAACTCTCTGCAGATGAAGAGCTTTTTTCAGGCATGTATATTGATTTCATGGGGACAGACGCAGCCATTTTCCGGAGTCTGACCAGGAGGAATGCAGTGAGAACTGACCAGCACAACTCCAAGTGGTTGAGTGGTGAGATGCTTTTGTTTCAACCAATCTTTTAATGGATGTCACAGAAAATTTTCTTTGTTTTGTTTCAAATGAAGGGATTGTCTTTTGAAGAGCTTTTCTCTGAATTTAGTTTATGAGGTTGTGCAGCAAAGTAATGTGTCTAAAACACACATTGTGAAGGTTCATTGTCTCCTGGGTTTCTCCACCTCGTGGGCTTCTTTGCAGTGAGGTAATACCACTGCCTCATTTGTATCACCTTGCTGTGGGATAAAATGCAAGGACATGGAAACTTCAGCCTGCCAGCAAGAAGCCATTTACCTGGGGATACCTGAAGTATATCAGCATGAGCTGACAGCATAAACCTTAACCTGCCACAGCAATACCTCTGTGTGCTTTATATAGCATTGCCTTGAAGCAGTCAGCAATTGCCCACTCATTAGTTGTTTCTACTGATACATAGAATCACAGGATGGTAAGGTTGGAAGGGACCTCAAAGATCATCTAGTTCCAATCCCTTCCCTATTCTCCCAACACATTTAACCTGACTGTTACATCATTTTGGTTTATTTGGAAGCTTTTTGGGTCCAGTATTATTGACAGCTCTGTACTTTTTTGAAGCACAGAATAGTAAGGTTGGAAGGGACTTCAAAGATCATCCAGTTCCAACCCCCTGCCAAAGGCAGGGACACCTCCCACTAGTACAGGTCACTCAAGGCCTCCTCCAACCTGGCCTTGAACACCTCCAGGGAGGTTGTGGAGCACAGAAGACCTCCAGGGAGGTTGTGGAGCACAGAAGCACCCAGTGTGATCAAAGATCACACTGGGTGCTTCTGTACTCCACAACCTCCCTGGGCAACCTGTGCCAGTGTCTCACCACCCTCACTGCAAACAACTTCCTCCTAACATCCACTTTCAATCTCCCCTCTGACACTTCAAACCCATTCCCCTTGTCCTGGCATTCCCAGACCTTGTCAATAGTCCCTCCCCAGCCTTCCTGTAGCCCCTTTCAGATCCTGGAAGGCTACTCTAAGGTCTCCTGGAAGCCTTCTCTTCTCCAGGCTGCACAGCCCCAACTCTCTCAGCCTGTCCTCATAGCAGAGCTGCTGCAGCCCTCTCAGCATCTTGGTGGCCTCCTCTGGACCCACTCCAACACTTCCATGTCCTTCCTGTGCTGGAGGCTCCAGAACTGCACACAGTTTAATCTCTTTTGTATCCTGTTTCATTTCAGAGCCTATTTTTGTGGATGCTCACCTTATCCCTGACGGCACTGACCCCAATGATGCCAAAATCTACTTCTTCTTCAAAGAGAGACTCACAGACAACAGTGGCAGCACAAAGCAGATCCATTCAATGATTGCAAGAATATGCCCAGTAAGAACTATTTTGTTTGCCAGGTTGTTGATACAAGCTGCTAGTGTGACATGTGAAGCTAAAAGACTGAATGATTCAAAAGCCTTTGTGTTGGAAACAAATTTCCTGTTTCAGCTTCCACATTCATAATTAAGATTTTACTTAACACACAACTAGAGTCTGACCATGTCATGTCTGTTGTGTCTATCTGGCTATACCTCTACTGATATGGAAATAGAGACTCAGGCATTTGTTGTATTTCTCTGACTGAGTCAAAAAGTTACCAGTGCTGAATTTCCTAATGTGTTGTCCTTTGAAAAAAAAAAAAAAGAGTTCCATGCATTGGTTAGCAATTATAAGACAGTGAAGTCTTTCACACACACACAAATATACTTTTGTTTAAAATATCAGAGCCAAGCATTTAAACAGATTTATTTCACTTTCAAGTATTGGTAGTCCAGTATCTGTGCTTTGTGAGTTCCAGCATTGGGGTGTGTGTGTGAGCCTAACTTTAAAGGTGTGCACAGGAAAATTAAACTCAGGATGTGGTAGTCCTCCTGTGCAGTAATCAATTTATGATCACAGTGCTCCTCACTGTCTCTATTTCCCTTTTCAAGTCTGTAATCAACTATAAATGACCCTGACTGAAGCAGCTATTAATGTCTTTGCTGAAATGGATTATTTTCTTTTAATAAGAGTAAAATCATTGAAGCACAATGACTGCTAGCCCTTTCACTCCTCCTTCTGGAAAGGCTCAGGAAGAGAATTGGGAGCATGTTTGTATTTACTGTCTTTAATCTGTGTTGGTTTTTTTTTTTCTTTATAATGTGGTGCTTTGTGATACTGCAGTGCATGGGTGTTAGGGTGTGTTTGAGATTGTGTTAATCTCCTTCTTTGGCAACGTGATGAGACATGTGATCATAGAATCATGGAATGGTAGGGTTGGAAGGGACCTCAAAGATCCTCTAGCTGCAACCCCCAGGGACACCTCCCACTAGCACAGGTCACTCAAGGCCTCCTCCAGCCTGACCTCCAACACCTCCAGGGAGGTTGGGGAGAACAGAAGCACCCAATGTGATCAAAGGTCATGTTGGGTGCTTCCATGCTCCACAACCTCCCTGGGCAACCTGTGCCAGTGTCTCACCACCCTCACTGCAAACAACTTCCTCCTAACATCCACTTTCAATCTCCACTCTGCCACTTCAAACCCATTGCCCCTTGGCCTGGCATTGCAAGACCTTGTCAATAGTCCCTCCCCAGCCTTCCTGCAGCCCCCTTCAGATCCTGGAAGGCTACTCTAAGGTCTCCTGGAAGCCTTCTCCTCTGCAGGCTGCAGATCCCCAACTCTCTCAGCCTGTCCTCACAGCAGAGCTGCTACAGCCCTCTCAGCATCTTGGTGGCCTCCTCTGGACCTGCTCCAGCAGTTCAATGTCCTTCCTAAGGTGCTCACCAGCAGGATGAGCCAGGAGCTATCTCCTCTTGCTGTACTATCTGCTTTTGTAGTTACAGTTTCCCAGAAATGGAGAGAAATTAAAATATCATTGAGCTACCTGTGACCAAGCAAGCCTTGGGTTAAGCTAGCAGGACTCTCAACAGTGCAAAATTAGCTTGTCCCAAGCTAGCCATTAATTTTGAATTTAATTGATAACATCCACCACAGGCCCCAGCATGGCTTACTGGGCCAGCTGCAGGTATACTGCTGGCAGGACTACAGGACTATCAGACCTTTTAGAGACAGAATGGACTGCACCACACTAGGTACCAGTGAGTGATACAGACCTGCAGAGTCATGGAATCATACTCACACACACTGCTTCTACACAGAATCGACAGCCTGAGCCTGCCAAGACTGCTAGCCCAGCCCCGACGTTCTGCAGAGAGAATTTAATTCTTTGTCCTGCCTCTGCACTGTTTAAGTCTGTCTATTTTTATACTGAATTTAATTGTCTAGAGGATGAGTCACATAAACCTGAGGAAAATGTGGGAAAGCCCAGTAAAAACTATCTGTATTGTACTTCTCCCCCCCCTAAAAGTGATATTCCTTTGCAGAATGACACAGGTGGGCAGCGTAGTCTTGTGAACAAGTGGACAACCTTCTTGAAAGCCAGGCTTGTGTGCTCAGTGATGGATGAAGATGGAACAGAAACATACTTTGATGAATTAGGTATGTAAAAAAACACCAAAAAAGCCCTTAAAAGTTTCACCTAAATATTGCATCCTGTGCCTATTTCATTATTGATGTTCATACAAGTCCACAGTCACCCCAGTGAAATGTTAGCTCTGTAGAAATTCCTAACAAAATTCCTCTTGCACAGGAAATGTAAGAAAAAAAAAAAAGAAATGTTCTTTATAAATCCCTCTGGGTGATGAATTCTGACTGTGTAAAGGAATTATGTAATTAGAGGATTAATATTTGGAAGGGAATAGGTAAGTGGGCACAGAGCTGTTGGAGTGAGTCCAGAGGAGGGATGCAAGGACTGGAATACCTCTGCTGTGAGGGTAGGCTGAGGGAACTGGGCCTCAGAGAAGAGAAGACTCCAGGGGAACCTTAGAGCTGTCTTGCAGTACCTGAGGGGATCCTACAGGAAGGCTGGAGAGGGACTTTTTGTAAGGGTAATAAATTTAAATAGAAAATCAAGTTGTTGCTGGTATTTAAGTGTTTTGTTTGTTTTCTTTCTTACAGAGGATGTGTTTCTTTTAGAGACAGATAACCCCAGGACAATGCTTGTGTATGGAGTTTTTACAACATCAAGGTAAATGGAGATTTGACAAAACCTTACCTTTCTGCACTGCCTAGGGAACTAAAAGTGATGGTTTGGGTCAAAGCTCTTCTGTGTATTTTTATATGCTTACTGTGAGCATCATTTGCCATCAGGAGTAACAGTCTTAGCATCATTCCTGTTAATATCCATGTTGGAGCTGTGCTGCACTCTCACATGCTGTCAGCTGGCACTGGGAAAACATTTCTGCAGAAAGTCACTCATTTAGAACCCCAGAATTACTTCAGGGTAGTGAATCATAGAATCATAGATTCATAGAATGGTAAGGTTGGAAGGGACCTCAAGGATCATCCAGTTCCAACCCCCTGCCATAGGCAGGGACACCTCCCACTAGCACAGGTCACTCAAGGTCTCCTCCAACCTCTTGCTGCAGCCCAGCACACAGTTGCTGTCTGGGCTGCACTCACACTGCAGCCTCATCTTGAGCTTTTCATCAGCCCACACCCCCAGGGCCTGTTCCTCAGGGCTGCTCTCAGCCATTCCCCACCCAGCCTGCAGCTGTGCTTGGCATTGTGCCTGCCCAGCTGCAGGACCTTCCACTTGGCCTTGTTGAATGTGCTGAGGTTGGCCTGGGCACAGCTCTGCAGCCTGTCCAGGTCCCTCTGGATGGATCCCTGCCCTCTAGCAAGTGACTGTGCCACACAGCTTGGTGCCAGCTGCACACTTGCTGAAGCTGCACTGATTCCTCTGTCCATGGCACTGACAAAGATGTCAAACAGCACTGGTGCCAGCACTGACCCCTGAGGGACACCACTTGGCACTGGTCTGCAAGTGGACATTGTGCCCTCGATCACCACTTTCTGTGTGCCACCATCCAGCCAATTCCTTACCCAGCAGTGCTCCACACATCCAGTCCATGTTTTTCCAGCTTAGTGACCAGGATACCATGTGGCACAGAGTCAAATGCCTTACTCAGGTCCAGGTAGATGCCATCAGTTGCCCTTCCCTTGTCCACTGTCACTGTGACTTCTTCATAAAAAGCCACCAAACGTGTCAGGCAAGATTTGACTATGTCAGCTTCAGTTGGCTATGAAACACAAGCTGCCATTTGATCACCTCCTTGCAACCTCAAGCTGCCTGTTATCAATCAGGAGCATCCATTTACTGTCTAGTTTAGAAAGCATTTTAGTTTAGTTTAGAGCAGAGTGAGCTCTCAAGGGCAGTGGAAGGACAAGATATGTCTTACTGTGGTGAAAGAAAGATAGATTGACAAGTGGACCAACAAATTCTGCCACAGAATTATGGAATGCTTTGGCTTCCAGTGTTCCACCACCCTCATGGCAAAGAACTTGTTCCTAACATCCAATCTAAATCTACTCTTCTCTAATTTCAAACTATTGCTCCTCATCCTATCAGTGCAGGCCTTTGGAAACAGGCCCTTTGCAGCCTCCTTGAAGGCCACCTTCACACACTGGAAGGCTGCCATTGGGTGTCCCCAGAACCTTCTCCAGGCTGAAGAACCCCAGCTCCCTCAACCTGTCCACATAGCAGAGGTGTTCCAGCCCCCTGGGCATTTTCATGGTGCTCCTCTGGACCTGCTCCATGAGTTTCATGTCCTTCCTGTTTTGAGGGCTCCAGAAATGGATGCAGTACTGCAAATGAGGTCTACCCAGCACCTTTTTCTCTTGTCCTCACCACACAGTGGTAGTATAAAGAGTAGAAATAGCTACCATCTATTGATTTCTGCTATGCTGTCCTGTATTATTTAATTGTTCCTACTTTCAAAGAGGTTTTGTGCTTTTTAAAATAAGTCTTTTCTTTTATTTCTTCAATTGAGGAAAAGGACCTGGAGGTC